>QFFD01006697.1:0-10296 GCA_003314615.1 Pholiota microspora
TCTGATAAGATTTAATGAAGTTTCGGTCCGGATCCATATCTCAATGGCGAGGGTGCATATGAAACGATCGTTGGTGTTCAGAGCGTCGGCGTGCAAGCCTGCGCTAAACACCTGCTCGCGAATAATCAGGAACATTGGCGCTACGGCCTTAGCGCCAACGTTGATGATCGCACTACTCACGAAATATATTTCTATCCTTTTCTGCGAAGTATTGAGGTATGCAACTTGCCGTATTGAAGGCTATATGTACTAATTATACAGCGCACCTACACAGGCCGATGTCGCGTCTGTTATGTGCTCATATAACCGATTCAACGACACTTCGTCCTGTCATAATGCAGGTCTGATTGGCCCCAATGGACTTTTGCGCAAGAATGGCTTCAATGGTATGTACGCTTTGGGGAACAAAGACTTTGTTGCATTTGATTCATCACTGTTGCTACACGTAGGTTACGTTGTTAGTGACTGGGGTGCAACTCATGACTCTGCCAGTGACAATGCGAATGCCGGACTAGACATGGAACAACCTGGTGATTATATTGTAATCGGTACGATTCTGAACGATTCTTTCTTACAATTATTTAGCTCATATTCCTTTTAGGAGGTGGCGTTTTTGGCGGTAACGCTCTGAAGAACGCAGTCAACGGTGGCTCAGTTACTTTGGATCGTCTGAACCAGATGGTATCGAGGATTCTTGCATCATGGTATCACCTTGGCCAAGACTCTGTACGTGACATGTTTAGAGTTCTGTACTGTCTGCTGAAATCACAAGTAGGGTTACCCAGCAGTAAACTTTGACGCCCAACACTCTGATGGTTCGGGATCTCTGAACCTTAACGTCAACGTGCGCACAGCAGCGCATACAGCACTTGTTCGCGAAATTGCTTCGGCGTCAGCTGTACTGCTGAAGAACAATAGAACGGTAAATGCTGCTGGATCGACTACCCGAGGGCTCCCTGTTGTACTAGGTGTTGCAAAGACTGTTGCAATTATTGGCAAGGATGCATTGTTGCCCAACCTTAACTGCAACGATCTGAATGAGTGTAACGATGGGACTATGTCTGTTGGGTGAGTGGATTTTGTGCTGGGTACGAGACTTTGACTTACATTACTTTTATCCAGTTGGGGCTCAGGATCTAACAGCTTGCAATTTATTGTTCCGCCAATCGATGCATTGACATCTCATATTGGAAGCTCTGCAACCATCACAACATCTTTATCCAACGACCTCGACTCTGGGGCGAATGCGGCCAAAGGAAAAGACATGGCCATCGTGTTCGCGAATGCGTAGGTAGCCTCTATTTGATGATGTCCAAAGTATTAATTCCGATTTATCTAGTATGAGCGGTGAACTTGGAGCATACGATGTCGTCGTAGGCAACGAAGGCGACAGAAATGATCTTGACCTCTGGTGGAAAGGCGGCAGTCTAATTGAGCGCGTCGCAGCTCAGTGCAGCAATACAATCGTCGTCATTCATTCTGTGGGACCAGTATCGCTTAGCTGGAGTAATCACCCCAACATTACTGGTATATTTTACGCAGGTGCACCTGGAGAACAAACAGGCCCAGGCGTCGTGGATGTGATATATGGAGCGTACAACCCCAGCGGAAGGCTACCTTTCTCAATCGCAGATGTGCGTACAAGTAATTATATATCTTCTTCGCGCGTCTGATACTTCGCGCTTTGATTTCTAGGATGAAAGTTCGTATGGAACCTCAATTGTATATAATAGCCTAGGATTTCCCGATGTGAGTCATGTTTTATTATCATCACAGGGTTGCATGCTGCTGAACGCAGTATCAGATCAATTACACAGAAAAGCTCCTCCTCGACTACCGATACATGGACTCTAAAGGCATTAACCCTCGATTCGAATTCGGCTTCGGGTTGTCCTACACCACATTTGCGTATTCTTCACTCGCTATAACTGGCCCCTCAACTTCCACCTATACCATTTCCTTCAAGGTGGCCAATAGCGGGCCCCTTGCAGGCATAGAGAAACCGCAATTGTATCTTGCATACCCTACCTCCGCTGGAGAACCTCAAAGGGTCTTGAGAGGGTTTGAAGAAGTCGTATTGAATGTCGGCGCAAGTCAGACTGTTTCCTTAACACTTGACAAGAGGGCCATGAGGTAATTCCTCATCTTTTCGTATCCTAAATGGATCTGACTTTTCTTTCTCCTAGTACATGGGATACTGTCAGTCAAAGCTATGTTCGCCCGACTGGGACATTCACTGTTTATGTTGGCGCCTCTATCAAGGACATCAGGTTGACTGGGACCATCTCAGTCTGATTTTCCAAACCTATTATATACCAGTGATCAAACAAAAGCGATGTTAACGTGCAATCAGTCGAATTGATACCCTAAGTCTGGGAAGAAGCTCTGCGTATAATCGAGACGCAGGATTTGCGATGTTGTACAAGGGCATACAGAAACAAGGTCGTGTATAGCATGGTCATCGTCAATTGACAAATGAGGCTTCCGGTATTGGCGGAAATAGCCGCTGCCAGACTTCTTCGCGTCGCTCGAATTTTGAAAGATTGTCCGCCGCTGTCACGAAGTCTTAGCTCCATGATCCTCACTCAGGCGATTAGTCTCCCTCAAGATTGCAAATATTGCAGTCAAATGGCATGGGATACTATATTTACGCAGCAGAAAAACATGCGGCGCAGTTGACAATCATCATCTTATAATGGTTTAAGAATGATGTAGGATGGTTCTCAGGCTGTTTCGCGGGAAGATATCCGTTCCTTTGAGGCATACAACTACCTCACAAAGGTCTCAGACCTTCTTGGACGACATCAGCATGAACTATACACATCTTTTTCTATCTCTCCTGGGCTCACTAGGCCTCTATCTCGTATACAGGGCAGCCAAGTTCTTGTACAGAGAATGGACATCACCTCTTCGTAGCCTCCCTGGTCCTCCGAACCCTAGCTTTATCTATGGAAATATGAAGTGCTTGATGGCAGAACCTGTACGATCTGCGAGCTCCTTGAAGCAACACAGAACTCACGCCACCTTGCAGGAAACAATTCGTGACACCTGGGTCGCAGAACATGGTCCAACCTTGAATTTCAAAGTGTTTTTCGGAGTGAGTGTGACGCTTCTTTGGAGCTCGAGGCGCTGATTTTGACCCATGCAGATGAATCGACTTTATACTATTGATCCAAAGGCGCTCAATCACGTTGTGATGAACTATTACATTTATCAAAGGCCGGACGCATCTCGTTTTGGTCTCAAAGCCATCTTAGGTGATGGTGTTTTGGTAGTCGAAGAGGACAAGCATAAACAGCAGGTATGCGGTACCATTCGCTATATCTAAAACTGCCCCGAATCTCAACAACTCTGATTCTAGAGGAGAATCATGGTGAACAATAATTCCTACGACTATCTGTAGATGATAGAGTCTGACGAACAAATCGTACAGAACCCAGCATTTGGGGCAGCTCAGATACGTGAATTGACAGAAATATTCGTGGACAAATCTATAGAGGTATTTTTCTTATCGTTATTATCGAACTAGCTTGGAAGCAGCTTTTGATTCGCAATCTAGCTCCGGGATGTATGGACGAACGAGATCAACAAATTAGGAGGGAGCGGTCAAGTAGAGGTCTTGTCTTGGCTCAGTAAGATGACTTTGGACGTCATTGGTCAAGCTGGTACGAAACTTATTTTTTTCTCCCCAATAATGCGACGGTGTTTTATCATATTTCCAGGGTTTAACTACAAGTTTGATGCTCTCGCCGGGAAAACAAGCGAATTAAGCCAGGCGTTCTCAGCAATCTTCGAATCCGCGACAAGTCCCTCAATGTTCGCCATAGCGCGACAATTTTTCCCTATCTTACATTTTCTTGTGAGCCTCTTCCTCTCTACTTTATCCGTCCTGCCATTCGAACTTATTGGCTTTAAAATATACAGCCTGATCCTAAAGACAGGACGATAAAGTCATCCCGCCAGACGATGGCGCGGATTGGAAACCAACTTTTGAATGAAAGTAAGGCTGATATTGCGAACCAGAAGACTTCGTGGACTCGACGCGATCTGCTGTCATTGCTTTTACGGGCGAATGTATCGACGGATTTGCCAGCTACTCAACGTATGTCGGATGTAGATGTTCTAGCTCGTGAGTGCACACATACATAGATTTTGGAGGTAGAGACTCATTCAAATCAGAGGTACCCACATTCTTGGTTGCTGGACATGAAACAACGAGGTCAGTGAAATCACAACATCCATAAATACACACAACGTTGACTTTGAATTCAGTACCGCGACCACCTGGGCGTTGTTCGCGTTAACCGGAAATCTCCAAGCACAGGCAAAACTTCGGGAAGAACTCCTCGCAGTCGGGACTGACAACCCAACGATGGACGAACTAAACGCGCTCCCATACCTAGACGCCGTCGTACGCGAAACATTGCGCGTTCACCCGCCCGTCGAGGGGACTTCGCGACAGGCCGTACAGGATGATTTCTTGCCTTTTAGCAAGCCTATTATGGACAAGAACGGGAAGATGATCGACGGAATCCTGTGAGCTTTGTGGTGTCTGCCTTTATTGAAGACCACCACTCACTCCATATTTCAGGGTCAAGAAGGGCCAGATCGTGATTATTCCTATCAAGACGATCAATAGGGATCCGATGATATGGGGCCAAGACGCCAAAGAATTCAAGTATGCTAACAATCAACCAAGTTTATAAACAATGCTCATGTCATTTCACAGACCAGAAAGATGGGAAAAGGTTCCAGAGGCGGCTACTGCGATCCCAGGAATCTGGGGTAACATGATGACTTTCATCGGCGGTCCTCGTGCATGCATTGGGTACCGATTTTCTCTCGTAGAGTATGTATCATTCCCATCCTTCTATCACATGAAGTGAACTAATCAATTTTGCGTAGAATGAAAGCGTTGTTGTTCACCCTCATCCGGGCATTCGAATTCGAGCTTGCTGTTCCTTCAGCTGACATTGGGACGAAATCATTCATCGTTCAGCGTCCTTTCTTGCGATCCAACCCGAAGGCTGGGAACCAGATGCCGTTGATACTCAAGCCTGTCCTTCAGGTATGAAAGGCTCAGGAAGTGAAATTTCTGACAGCAGTCTCTTGATTATTAACGTTCGAACGAGCGCCCATCTGTATTTAATTTGCTACTATGTCTCCTTGATGTCTCCTCTCCTGTACAATGATGTACTCCGTTACTTATGTTGTTCCTTGCAGTTATACTCGAGTAGATTGCAGACCTTCAGCCGTTAATGATATTATTTTATCGGTACGCTTGTCTTCTGGCTAAGGGCTCCAACCGCACACTATACGTATACAGACTTGGGCGTATATATATGGATACGGTAGTCTACTGTATATATATTGTATATATACGGATCAGTCTTCAAGGTCTCCAGAATCACCTCGCAAAGCAGCATTGTCAGTGAAAAATGTTCAGTTTCAAGTTCGTGCGTCATAATCAGGGTCCCCAAAAGCGATTGCATTACAAACAAGGAATCTAGATTACTTCTCAAGTTCTCCGTGCTTTCTTTTGCGCTTTAGAGGCTCATACACATCAAATAAAGTACTCCGAATCCACACCTTTGTCAACAGTGTTTCCCTGATAATTTCAGCCTGCAGTCACGAACCATACCCAAACGGCCTTGTCAGACATTCGAAAGGTGTCCGGTAGCTCGTCTGAGAAGAGAGCATTTATCCGACGATTAAACGTGATCCAGTGGGCGATTTCATCCTCGCAATCAAGGGGAATATTCTTGAACACGATGGGAATTCGGTCTTCTAATTGAGCGAAAGGAATGGAAGGTGTTGGGGATGTCCTGGAATCAAAAAATAATTGCCGTAAGGCGTCAATTTTCAGTTTGAAGCCAAAAATGTGTATATATTCATGGTAAAAACCGACAGTAATGTATAATGTACGGTTGGAGCCTTACTTCTGGCTGCCCAACTTCTCCTACGAACGAAGCAAGAACGAAGGGAACCAATTTTCTAAACACTTTATAGAGAGAAAAAAATGACACCTCACTCGACGTGTCCTTTTCCCCAAGGAGCGAATGTACCAAAAATGACCAAGCAAAATGATAACGATTTGAAGCTCCACGCAAATCTACGACGAATCCACGTATTGGCACGTATGCAAAAAGGTTTGTGAACACCGCAGAGCCACTACGCGACAGGAGTATCCCCACTGGTCTCGAAAGACTAACTCGGCGAGCCCAGCAGGTTGCGGAATTGCTTCCCTGGCCTGACGAGGACATATTATTCCAAGTCCAATCCACGCCTTACGGCGTGAGGGACTGTGAAAACCAAGTTTTCTTGAGGGCTGGGACTCGAACACGCGCGCTGGAGACTTTGACCACTGAGAGATAATGCTCACATTCCCGGTTTGCGGCCATTACAACCGTTAGGCTATTCGCCCGTTTCTAACTTAGTAGGTATGACACAATTTCTATTTGATCTCTGGAGAATTCTCGGATCCGATACGTTTATATTTAAAGCACCTTCTCCATCGTCCTTACTTTGTCTTCTTCCCTCTTCCCCTATGTCGTTGCTGCTCTCCCCTTTGGTGGCACTATTCCGCTACTCTCTAGAGCCAATTGCACCATTCACTTGGTTCGGATGGGGAATCAGTACTCTTGACGTTGTAGCCACCATTCGGCTCTGTGTTGTTCTTCGCCAAATTCGCGAGGTAGCGCTGAGGCGACATATAACCTCTGCGAAGGGGACCGCAGCCATCGAACACCCGTCATTTGTTAAGAAAGGCATCACGACACTGCTGGTGGTATACGGTGGCGAGGCGGTCATAGGTAGGCCGCCAAAGTACGCACCACAAACGTTTCGCTAACGTTTTGCGGTAGCCCCTTTACTGGGCGTTCCCCCATCGTTTATAGTCTCTGGGGTGGTACCGAGCCTCTACCTTGCCATCCAAGCCATCGTTGAATATCTGCCGTCCGTACCAGAATTTACGGCTGAAACTGAACTACCGCTGGCTGTTCTCGATGGGTTTACGCGCGCGTACTTGCTCTGCAACCTCATTCCCCCAGCGATCACTACGAACGCGTCACCAGTAATCGCATCCTCACCATGGACGTTGCTAGTAAGCTCTCTGGTAAGTACCAACCATTGCACGCGTGATTGGACCCGATCTAATATAACGGCGGCATAGGTAGTTGCAAACGGCGGCTTCTTCTTCACCAACCTTGTCTCTCTTCTAAGCCCTACCGCGCTCACTCTTCAGACGCCTCCAGAGCTACAGGCCTACGGGTGGACGACCGCAGACCTATGGTGTGCACCCGCTATCACCAGCCTCTACGCTCTGCTCACTCATGCGCAACCCTTCTGGGCTGAACTGCACACTGTACTCGCCCAAACCTTAAGCGGCGGAGCAGCAGCTCTTGACAGCGCGCCTCCAAAACCCCTGGACGAAGAGACCGCGCGGGCGGTGTGTGCTCTCCTCCTCACCGGTTTATTCGTTGGCAGAGCCGCGAAGAATTATGGCCTTTGGAAACCTTCCTCCCCTAGAACGCCCAAGACCAAGACGCAGTAGATCTTGATGCTAACGACACTAACGACCTCATGAACGATATATTGGCTCCCAACTATCCAGCTCTCTAGATCTTGTACACGTTATCTGTTATACCTTGACCATCCGCTATCGTTCATTCCTTACTGTAGTATATACAGTCTATATGTATATAGATCTCATGCAGGATTATCATAGATAGTTTTCCGAAATGTTTTGTATGAATTGGCTGCGTAACGAACCGCTCGACGAATGACGAACGTGTGCGCTTGCCTGACTAACTCCTTGTGCCTCTCCGACGCCTGTGAGTCTGCTGTCGTCACTCAGTCATAGTAGGGTGTTACTGTTAACTGTAGATCATACTTTATGAATCGCGACTCGTGCAATTAGTGGTGATGTCCAAACGAAGGTATGCATTCACAGTAGTTTATTTGAGATGTTCAAGAGAGCGCCAAAGTCAGCATGAAGAAATTTAGCCATGTGAAATAACTGTTTAAGTAATCATATATATACAGTAATTATACAGCAGGTAATTGTATATGTAATTATGTATCATATGGCAGATTCCAGTATGGCAGATTCCAGTCAAAAAACTGACCAAAACTTTCGTCCAAATTCGCTGAACATGGTCAACTAATTTTTTCGAAGATGTCAGTGGACACTGTGAGGATTGAACTCACGACCTCATGCAATTTGCCACGAAAGTGCAAAGCAGGCGCGCTACCACTGTGCCAAGAGCCCATTACGTCACCGCAACGTCAGAGATTGCACAAATTCAATGTATTATGCATAAAATAGTCGTTAAATTGATCATGATATACTACTAAACTATGCAGTGGTATTGTCCAGGATGATCGTCGTGTCAGTAAAAGCATACAAGAATGTCCTAGGGTCGAGAACCGCGTGAACGCATACTCATCGTTCTCATTGTGGGGACTACGTTCAAATTTGTTAGCGTCAGACCTAAAGATTATCGTATCAGAAGCTGTGAAAGACTCACACATCATGAGGCCCTTAATATCTTTGACTTTCATATGTTCTACCGACTTCCTTAGCAGAACCACCCGAAGTGTTGCCCATGCGAGGAGAATAATTCCAAATGCAAGGGGGATAAGCCAGTATAGAGGAGAAAGGTGGAAGCTTCCTCCAAAGACGACGTGCAAAGGTGGTGTGTAGACAATGAACATGCCCAGGCAGGCGCCTGCTAGGATCCCTGCAAAGTTCCATTTGTTCGCGATGACGCGGCGACCGAAAGGATACGACAGGCGAGCTTTGACGGCAAACACCTGAACGTAGTCATGTTATCAACTTACTTAGGGAAGCTACAAATCAAACACTCACGTTGAAGCACTGCACGATAAAAATGGAGAGGTATACGATAGATTGCGCCTGACCTAAGGCATCGATTTGATCATTTCCGTTTATTTTATGGCCGCGTGAATTTATGAAATCTGGGCTGTTCTTCGTGAAAAAGCCTTCCGAAAGATTTCAGTCAACTACTGTGGAAAAGGCAAAGGTATCATAACCTACCTCCATCCTTTTGTGCGACGCGAAGATCCACTGGGGTAAAGCCGTTTTTAAAGAATACGACAAAGTATGCGACTAAGCTGTCATGAGCAGAAGCTTGTTAAGATCGAGAGATTGTGAATGTAGTTGTTTTCGTTTGAAAACATACCATGCTAGAGTTTCAATCATGCCAGCTTCCAGATACGCATAACTCAAAAGTTTTCCATCCACGAGAGTCTCATTGTCTGTAGGCTCAATGACCTCTTCCCAATATGAGCGAGTGAATGGCCTCCTCAGTTTTGATAACCAGATGGAAATTTTGTTTGGGCGAATAATTTCTAGGGTCTCTTCATCACGATGTAACGTTCGTGCGCGTACGAGGGCGCGGCGTTTGAGGGCACGTATAGATCGTTCATTTACTGTAAAGCCATGGTCAGCTTCATACATAAGCACACCGCAATAAAGTTACCTGGTTTACGAGGCTTCATGCGCATGAGTCCGTCAGCTGTTTCAGGTTGATCCCAAGCAAAAGACAACTATCTTCTAAGTCAGTAAAAGAAGTGACATTATATTCGAACTACTTACCGCGACGCATAATTCAAAACCAAGATCTAAGATTTTGTCAGCTTCAAAAATGCGTTTAGTCTAGTCAAATTTCACTTGCCGATGACCAATATAAGAATCGCAGACAAGGGTAATGGAATGGGAACAACGACATCTGTTATCCAATTAATTTACCTCCCGTTTGTATAAGAAAGGCACTCACAAAGTAGCTGTGGTATCACTTCAGGAGTGCTGTGAGAAAGGGTATACCTGACAGACAGTTATTAGATTGGTAAAAGGTCAAAAAAGGTCGCCAATCGAATACTCACTGTATGGACCGCTTCAAATTGACAAATATTTGACGCCCTTCCGCAACGCCCTCTAGAGTGACAAACATTGACGTCTAGGAAGTCAAAAAGAACACACGACTACTTACTAACTGTTGAAGCAAAATTATCGTCTACAAACGCGTTCAGTCTCTTTATTCCATGACTTCGTGAAATGGGAATTCCGTACCAAGGAGAATCATGTTCGCCGCTTCCTTTGAGACATCAGAGCCAGAAATATTCATAGCTATTCCTAGATCGGCCTAGGAGAACATACAACGCGATAAGTTGAAGATGTAGTGTAGTGACAACGAAAGCAGCATACCTTCTTCAACGCCGGAGAGTCGTTGACTCCATCGCCCGTTCTGGTCAAAAAAATATGAACATCTGCCA
>QFFD01006709.1:0-18597 GCA_003314615.1 Pholiota microspora
TCAGCGGGTCAACCAACAACGAACAAAAGAATAAGTTTGCCTTTGATTTGGATGATCTGATTACCTTAGCAGTCTCTTGATAATCTTTATCTTGTTGTTCCTTCGCCTTGACAAGCTGCGGTAAAGAAGATGAGCAGATAGTCTCCTAAGTAAACATTGTTACCGACTAAGTCTTCGACATCATTCTCCGCCATCTCGATATCGCCTTTGAGCTGTACAGACTTCATTAACTGCTTCAAAGATTTGCTGACGTGCCTAGAGAATCTCAGGTGGTCACTCATTTTTTCCAATAACAGAGCGACCAGCGACTTACGTCTGGATCGCGTGAATATCATCCTTCTCCACAAACATCTGGATTGCATCGGACATACCGCCTTCACCCAACAACTGCAGCTCCTGTGCTGCCAGATACTCCTTGACAAGCGTGCCCACCCGCACTTTGGCAAGCTTTTCTGAGATGCTCAAGTCCGGGTCGTCGATGCTCAGCTCGGGCTGGTCAATCGAAACCTTGCCTGACCGTGCCGCGGCCTTCTTGGCTCGGTGAAATGTGAGCAGATCGCGTGGGTTGGCAATACGGCCTTGGAATTCCTGTCCGAAGCGGATTGGGTTGGCAGTTTCGGTAACACCAGTGGTGTCGACTTTGAGGCGGATAAGAGGAAGCATCCGGGGAAGTTCCTCTTCACCGTCTTCGACTGCTCGGGCGTTACGTTCATCCCATAGCTGGTTGGCTTTGTCGATTAAGATGTTGACTTTAGCTTTCAGGAACTTGGTTATTTCCATCTGGTCATTTAGATCCACATTTTCTTCCTCTGCGACGTCGGTGAGGACAATGTCCTCTATGACGAACGGGCGAACAGTTCGAAGAGGCAGTGGCGTCAATTGGAATTCTTTGCCTTGGATTTGAAGCAGCGCGACATGTCTAAAGTATGTGAGTGATATGTTCCATTCGGGAAGGGTCTAGTACTCACTTCTCGATAGCCTCTCCGTCTGCCAGTGATGTCGCCACTGAAGATCCAGGTTGGGTTATGTAGTAATTCTTTCCCGCAACGGGTTCGGGGATAATGCGACAATCGTGTTCGTGACCCCACACAACCAAGTCAACAGTATCGTCGAACATGCCTTCAGGGACGAATTCTTGCGGACCATGCTTGACACGATTTTGGTGTACCAAAAGCAAGTTGAACCAATTTTCTTTGTCTTTTGGCATGAACATGCGCACACGGTTGCTCCGCAGCTCAAAATGCATTCTCTGGTCCTTGACGTTGCCGATGCCGTATAGTCCGAGGTGCGTCTTTCCTTTGCGAAGAAGAATAGGGCGGACTGCGATACCTGTTGTTGGGGCATCCACATCCGACATAGGAAGATCAATCTTTCCCATGTAGTTGACTAAACCGGTTACTGAAAGGATATCCAAAGCACAAAGAGCGCCTTCCTATACGTAATGTGATGAGGGGAAGGCCAAATGATACAGCAGGTAAACTTACAGAACCAGCTCCCTGTGGATCGTCGTGGTTTCCGTGAATAGAGAAAACGGGTATGCCAACGTTCAAATTGGGGTCTTCATAGTTGATAGCTGGGAATCTATGAGATTTTAGAGAAATAGCAACATAATACAGAGAAGACAACTCACGAGAAACCGTCTGCATGTCCTTCCAAAGGATCGCTGAGAAGTTCGACTTCAACAGGTTTATCTCCCAACGTATATTCCCGTAGCAAAGCTGTGACTTTGTATAGACAGTCTCTTGAAGGCTTATTTTCGTGGAACAGATCTCCAGCGAGCAAAATGAAATCGACCTGGCGAATCCACGCGTTCACATTTCTACGGTGTGTTAGAAGACTTCATGGGCTTACTTCATTCTTCACAGCTAGCTGCAGAATCTCTTTGAACGTATCGATAGAATCTTGACCTCGTATTGGGTCGCGTTCCATGTACCCAATATGGTTATCGGTTGCGAGCAATATCTTGATAGTGTCATCGGCGTCTTCGTTTGTGTTTTGCGCTCATGTCAGTGAGGTTTCTCAAAACGGATGGCATGCACTCACAAGCTGTCTGGATGCCCATGGTGGGCGGGGGAGGGCTGCCCTCATCGGAGGAGGAAGCCATGAAAATTGGCTGGACGTTGTGAACAAGTGCAATCAACTTGCTTGCCACAACGAACGCGACAGACGCGTCTCGGCAATCAAAATGGAGGCCGTCGATGTCATGTACGATTCCTCTTGCATTGACGTCCTTCTGCGGATGGGTTTCTTTTGTTTCCCACGAGGATTTGAGCTTTTCTTCCTATGTTTCCCGATTCTCCGGGGAATAATGTCGAAAAGCTCAATTTGAAAAATTTTCGTTGATCAAAATTGAAGAAATAAATAGTCTTTGGGTCAGCGGATCCTTAATTTAGTTCACACGATATTTGGCTCTCCAAATTCTATGCTCGCTGTCTATTTACAAGTCTCTCCTTGGATCTTCCCTTCATCAGCCAACGCCATCCTCGACATTTAGAGGCGTCGTGCTCGTCTATCACCTCCAGATAATATACCAGTCACTCTCTAAAGTCATCCCTTATGACACATCAACATGCTCACCCAGCCAAGCCAGCCTCAAAGACACTGGTGGTATGTGTATTCGTTATGCAACCCAAAAGGCCTTGCTAACACGAAATCTGACGCCATGACAGACGGGAGTGGTGGTGTTCTACCTTGTGGCTGCATTGGCAGTGAGTGACTCTCTGTGTATGTGTCCATTCATGACGCTCAAGGAGTATGAATTCTGGTAGATGGTTATGGCGTATGTATCTCACGTCGATTTTCGCGGAGGACGCATTTTGATTCAGCAATTGCAGCAATAAATGGGTATTGAATACGACGGCGACACCGCTCTTCTTTCTCTGGGCCCAGTTAGCAATTGCTGCATTACTGTTTATGGCTTCAGACGCGCTGCGGCTGCTACCCGATAGGTTGACATTCAACCTGGAGACATGCAAAGGACTCATTCCTATGGTCGGCTTGAATGTATTTGGCCTAAGGTTGGTCTGCCAGCCCGCTAAAGCATTATTCCTAACGCGATATTCAATTACCAATTCTTAGCTTCAGCAATTATACCCTCAAATACGTTGACGCTTCCTTCTACCAAGTCGCTCGCGGCCTCATTCTCCCATTTACTGTGTGCACATCCTTCTTTTTCCTGCATTCGCGTCCGTCTTTGCGCATCCTACTATGCTGCGGTCTCGTTACCATGGGCTTCTTCATTGGCGTATTCCTTGATGGAACCCCCCTTTCCCTGGTCGGTGTCGGTTTCGGCGTTGCCAGCTCAGCAATCACCGCCGTGCACTCAGTCGTCATCAAACAAAGCTTGAATGTTGTCGGAGGAAGCGCGCTCGCCCTGTCGTGGTACACGAATTTGTTGAGTGCTATAGTACTCCTTCCCCTCTTGATCCTCGCCGGCGAGGGCAAGGATGTACTTAAGCTATTCTTCGGCATCAGCGAACTCGTGGTGGAAGAAGGCACGCTTACGCCCCTAACAACTTTCCTCTGGGGATCGCTTATCACGGTAAGCCATGCCCGCTGTGTTCGATGACGCAGCTGCTGATAGTGCGCGCTATGTACAGGGTATCATTGGCTTCCTCATGAGCATCGCCAGTCTGCTCTCTATCAAAGTAACTTCACCAATCACACACATGGTGTCCTCCGCCGTCCGTGGAGTCGCCGCATCGCTACTGGGAATGTGGCTATTTCACGATATCATCACGACGTGAGTTTCAACCTACGCGTGTTTATACTATCCAGACGCTTATCGTGTTGTTACAGTGGCCGTGCGTCTTCTATCGCAATCATTCTTCTTGGATCCATCTTGTACACTTGGGTCAAGCACCATGAATCGCAGCCCGCTTCTACTGCGCCCCGGCGTGGTGGGTACGAGCATGTCAAAATGGACGATATCGAGGCCAACGAGAAACCCAAGTAAGCTGAGCAACTTTTGCATGTCAGTGCATGTACGGTCGCATGCGCGCCCCTGCCCCGTCCTTTGCCACTGGGTTTCCCGTCTCTTCATCTATCCCTGATATCTGGCTGTTAGTCTGGGGCGGTTCTCTTAACGAAAGAATTGCGCTGGTATAATATAGTAGACGTGTAATGTAATTCAGTTTCGCGTTTGGGGTTAATAGAGATCATAGATAATTTAATTTTGTGTAGAGTATAGTTCTTTGTTATGCAAAGCACAGTATTTATGGGTGAAGTACATAATTCCAGTCGAAGTCTTTACAATTGGGAAGCAACGTCTCTAGGAGTGTCTTCAAGTGCAAAAAATGTAGTATATATACATGTTAGAATGTCTCATCAGCATGTCCATCCTAAAAGTCTAAGTATGGTGTACAATCTCTAATCGTCAACGCGTCACCAGTCAGAATGAATAGGGTATATATCAATAGTAGTTACTGTTTACTTTGAGGTTGCGACGATCCGCGTCCTGACCGCTCCAGGTTTCCATCTTGCAGCTCGTATGCTGGTAGATACCGCACTGGTTTTGACTGAGCACCGTCGACTTGCTGGGGCGGTTTAGGCGCGGTACCATTCAATATTGGAGGAGGCAGGGCGGTTCCATTGCTGGAGCTTGATTCGTTGCTGTCTTCTCGTGGCGAGTCCTCCGAGGGGTGATCGACAAGTAGCGCAGGATTCGGGAAAGTGTTAAAGGTCGATCCGAGGGAGGTGTATCTGAATAGATATAGGTGGTAAATTGCGTTTTCATCGGGGCAGATAAAATTGGCATCCCACCCTTCGTCATAAAGATTGCAGTATGGAACATTCAGACGCCGCAAAAATGCCCATACGTCAGTATATGACCAGTTAATAATGGGATTAACACGCTCGAAGCACGGCCATCCGGGATCGGTCATGTTCCGATGAGATAGTTTTGCTTTGGGCGCGATGGATAGAGTCAGAAAAGATGGTGCACATCTATTCCGCATACGAACTACTCACCACCATGTGGGTCGGTCCGGCGGGTGCCTATCAGAATAGCGCTGATGTGGGGGAACCGCTCCTTGTATGTCTCCAACGCTTGGAGCATGCCCTCTCCGCCCTTCGCTTTCCCGACCGCTTTTGGGGCGTCGATGTAATTGGAGCTTTCCGTCTTAGGTGCCGGTGTAACTATACTTTCTACTTGCGGCGCTTCGGGTTTGCATGGGAATAGATCGAGGTTGTACAGCCGCGCGGCCTCATCGATGAAGTCCTCTAATGATTGGAACGGCGACGGCACGGGAATGTAGATTGCGTGTATTGGCTTCATCTTCTCCGACTCTGTTAAGCGACGTGCAATGGCTCCGGCGTACAGATGTAACAGGACTGTGCCTAAACAGCTTGTGAGCCATCATATCCTAAACAAAGTAGATGCGCGCATAGACGTACAATCCTTGCCTCCGTTGAAGCTCAGAGAGACATTTTCGGCCCTTCATAAAGGACTTCCGTCATGACATTGTATTTCGTGAGGTGTGTGGGAGGACCAACCCATGGGTGTCTATACAATGGTCAATGACCTCGAGCGCTTCCTTGACGAGCGGACTCAGTGTATCAGAGCGGTCTTCGGCGGCCAGGCCGTATACCTGGTCTGATATTACCTTACAGTCCATCAATCAAAGTCTTCAGGATAGATCTGGCTCTATAAACCTGTGGAGAGATAGGAAGATGGGAGATGAGGCTCAAGATGTACTCCGTGTCGACCTGCGCGGTGCCGCCGGAGCGATCGCGAGTGATATCACGTGGGAGTTTTACTTCGCACTGCAGCTTGACTGCAGCGCAAGGCAAGTACAAGGCTTGAGTCTTGAATTAGAAAATACTGAGCCCGTGTAGATAGTACAAGTTACCCAGGCGAAGTATTTAAGTGTTCGAAAAGACCACCACTACAACTAGACAAAATCTTCAGGAGTGGCATCGAGAAAATCTATGCAACGACTCTGAAGAAGACAAGGTCGTCAGAAATTTGAAAGTTGGACGTCGAACCGGCGTTTCGACTGTGTATAGCGTTTTAGACGAGTCTGCACATATGACGTGGATAGCAAGAATCAAGTAATCTGACGTCGGTATAAAGCCAATACCGAAGGCTTTGTATTTCACTATAAGGGTTAAGACGACTCACAAGTACGTTCAAATGTCTAGAAAGAGCTATAGCGGGTAGTCGCTAGAAAGACTTGGTTACTATAGCAAGGTATATAGCCGACAGTGGTTGAGTGACTAGAGATCAGTTGAGTGCGACATTCTTCTGCGCAAGGGCATTTAACGAAAGAATGCCCATAATTATTCGGCTTTGTTAAGCCGTCTGGGGTTCAGAGTTTTGAAGACTACAGATCAAAAGATGGTCATTATTTTCGGATTTGCAGAGTTTCGTAGAAAAGTATTTTGAGCAGCGAGAACAAAATATTTATGAGAACAAAAGCAGAAGCAGACACGTCATGGTGCAGAGCAAAGAGGGACTGGAGAACGCGTTGATGATATAAATCCATCACGTTCGCATCTTATCTTATCTGATAGTCCATGCTTGCATGAATCCACCTTATAACTTTGTTTGTCCCTTCTTCGCAACTTCTTGTTCTTGACTTCCATCTTGACGTGTGAGCTCAATTATCGCGGCCAAATTTGCACTCGCTGATGACTTTGGGGTGGCCAGATTGATAACATGTCTATCGTAATCCTTGTTACCGGTGGAACTGGCTTGGTGGGCAAGGCTATTGAGCATGTCATCAATACTGAACCGGAGGGCTCGCGATTCGGGAAAAAGCCTGGCGAAAAGTGGATCTTCGCTAGCTCGTCCGAAGGAGATCTGAGGTGAGTGGTATAATTTACACAATTGGACCACGCTGATGTTCTTTCAGAGATCCACAGCAGACGCGTATATTGTACGAGAAGTACAAGCCGACTCATGTCATTCATCTCGCCGCGTTGGGTAGGTGGACTGCACTCCATGGAGCTCTGTATTAACGCGCCCCTATGCAGTCGGAGGCTTATTCAAGAATATGAAGTACAAAGTGCGTGTCAAGACCATTCCTCCTTGTTAAGACAGCTGACCAACATTGCATTCATAGTTGACCTTCCTGCGCGATAATATTCTCATCAACGACAACGTGTTGAATGTATCGCACGAAACCGGTGTTCAGAAAGTCATCTCATGTCTTTCTACATGTGTGTTCCCGGACAAGGTTGAGTACCCCCTCGACGAAACCAAGATCCACAGCGGGCCTCCCCATGAGAGTAACTTTGGATATGCCCACGCGAAACGGATGGTGGACGTCCAAAATCAGTAAGCCCGGGTCATCTATTGAAGTATCCTCATATTCAGGATGCATCATAGCGCGTATAAAGAGGAGTTCGGATGCAACTTCACTTCGGCGATACCAACGAATGTGTTCGGGCCTTACGATAACTATGATTTAGAGGACTCACACGTTATTCCTGGGCTCATTCATAAATGCTATCTTGCGAAGAGTTCGTTTTTGCATTTCTTTACATACAGGCAACTTACCAATGGCAGTGTAGAAAACAACACACCTTTTGTCGTCTCTGGGACAGGAAAGCCTCTTCGCCAGTTTATCTTCTCTTATGATCTTGCAAAGCTCTTCATCTGGCAATTGCGGGAATACGATGATGTAGAGCCTGTCATCTTTTCAGGCAAGTAATTCGCAATTTTTCTGATTCTTCTATCTGATTCAGATATAGTCGGAGAGGAAGAGGAAGTCAGCATCAAAGAGGTCGCTGACGCCATCGTCAAAGCCGTCGGATTCCAAGGAGATTATAGCGTATGTTGCGGCTCCTTCTCCGTTCTATCTCGGCTCATTCTCCGTAGTTTGATACCACACGCGCCGATGGTCAATTCCGAAAACCCGCATCCAACAAGAAACTCTTGGAGTTGATACAAGGGTTTGAATTCACCCCATTCGAGGAAGGTATGGGCTTATTGTCGAACGAATGTTATTTCTCTTTCTTACATGAGCGTACGCAGCTCTGGATATTGCCGTGAAGTGGTTCCTCGACAATTATTCGACCGCGCGCACCGGCCTGAAGAAGGCTTGATACGATATTTTTGTACAGACGATAGAACCTTATAGGATAAGATTCTGTGATCTACATACGGTTCCGAGTTAATAGTAACATTCGAGCGAGATCCATCGAGCAACATCAGCTTACTCGCCCCTCTTTGTCGCGTTACTTGGTGCGTATCGGAACTGAGTGGCAACATGCCACCGGCGGGCGGACGTACTGCCCGACGAATCTGTTTGATTACATTTCTCTCCATGGCTTCAATGACGAGGATAAAATATGCACTTTTGCTGTCCAATAAAAAACGTCATGCGTACACCTTCGGTACCACTCTAGTGCAGCTGTGATAAATGAGAAAACATTACTAACCACCGTGGAAGGCCGCTTTTTTTTCGGAAGGGTTCATTAATGCTATTCATGCACATTGCGCTGATTGTCTGCCTTACTTTTCGACTTTGTGCGACGTGGATTGCATGTCATCAGGATTGAAAATGAAGACGCCGACGCGACGAAATAGGACATCATCAACCTGAAGGATGACGCGATCCTTCTTGAGGAGCGCTGGTAGAAGCCAATGATAGGCATACATGATGCGCTCTTCTTCGCGTCTACATCGTGCATAGTATGCTTGCTATTGGTGGAAACAACAGGAGGATGATGTATATAAAGCCCGCGCTCAATGGAGATAAATGATAAATGATAAATGATAAATGATAAATCTAAGAAGAGAACCAGCGAGGAACGCTCTTTCGTTCTCAATATTTATTGCCCAAATCCTCCATTTCCCCGTAGAAGTGCAGCCTGCGTCGCTCCTCATCTTCAACCACAATGTCTATTGTCGATATCGTCCCCCCGTTTGCCGCGCTCGATCTCCCACCAGTCGAAGAGTACCAGAAGCGCAAGGTCGCGCTTATTTCAGGTATGACATCGGTTTCTATATAAGCGCGATAGACACGAATGACTTACCATGGCGTGCCAGGTATCACTGGGCAGGATGGATCCTACTTGTAAGCTCTACTTCCTTGCCAGATGCAGGACAACATCTCATACACGTCGGCGTAGGACAGAGCTCCTGTTGGAGAAGGGCTATCAAGTGCATGGGATTATCAGGCGCTCGTCCAGCTTTAACACCGGACGGCTGCATCACTTATACGAGGATCAGCACGAGCGTGCGTTCTTTCTTCCTATCCTTACACCAGAATCGTGTTCTTGATGTTGCGTAGGCCCCAGCAAGTTCAAGCTGCACTACGGCGATCTGAGCGACAGCACCAACCTGGTCTACATCATCGCACAGGTCCAGCCTACCGAGGTGTACAACCTTGGCGCGCAATCACACGTAAAGGTTTCTTTCGAGATGGCTGAGTACACAGGCGACGTCGATGGGCTCGGCACCCTGCGGCTGCTCGACGCGATTCGGACATGCGGGCTCGAGAGACACATTAAATTCTACCAGGCATCGACGTCCGAGCTATACGGAAAGGTCGTCGAAACTCCCCAAACCGAGACCACGCCATTCTACCCCCGGTCGCCTTATGGATGTGCCAAGCTATATGCGTACTGGATCGTCGTCAACTACCGCGAAGCGTACGGCATGTACGCGTGCAATGGCATCCTGTTCAACCACGAGAGCCCGCGCAGAGGGAGGACGTTCGTGACGCGGAAGATTACACGGGCGGCAGCGGAGATCTCGCTGGGCAAGCAGTCGTGTCTGTATCTCGGAAACCTTGATGCGCAGCGCGATTGGGGCCATGGTGCGTGTTTCTCCGTATCTCTACTGCGGCCGCGCGGTATCTGATAAGCGCCCAATTATATGAAGCCCGTGATTATGTGGAAGGGATGTGGCGGATCCTTCAACAACCCAAGGCGGACGACTTCGTCCTCGCTACAGGCGAGACTCACCGCGTGCGTGAATTTGTGAACAAGTCGTTTGAGGCCGTCGGTATCACCCTGAGGTGCGATCTGCACCCTGTATCTATGTTATCTCTGCTGATCGAATTCGACTTCTGTGCAGATGGGAAGGAAGTGGCGAAAACGAGGAGGGTGTTGACGTCGCCACGGGTAAAGCTGTCGTGAAAGTGGACCCGAAATATTTCCGTCCAGCAGAAGTCGAGTGCGTACACACAACAATCCTCCTTTAGGGCCCCTGAGGCTTACATTTCTGACGTCCCCGGGGGTTTTTTAGGCTCTTGCTCGGTAATCCGGCCAAGGCTGAGCGTGTTTTGGGCTGGAAGAGACATGTAGACTTCGAGTCTCTTGTCCAAGAGATGGTGGCAGCCGATCTGAAGGCGGCTGCTAGCCTGGTTGAAGACCAAAATTGAACAAAGTGTACCAAAAATCGATACCCCGTCGGTACCGACGCCGAACCTTCATGATTGTTGGCTGCAGGGTGACGAACTCCTCCAGCATTAGAACCTCGGCTTCCTTACTCGTGGGTATAACTAGAACAATACCGTAGAGTATACCGGTTCATCTTTTTTTTTGTGAAACCGTCGAACTTTCTCCCATAAGTAGCGGACTAATTATTCACCATCGACTTTTAGACGCATGATGCGCATCGTAACAATATCTTTCCACTTCTAATGTATTTTGTTCTCCTAGATCGTCGTGCTGCTGCCATTAATGTTACTTCTAGTGCCTTTATATGCCGAGACATGCACACCTAGAATTTCTTGTCTTCTCGAATGAACGCTACCGGGCGCCTATTTTCATCCAGTGTCCTCTGTGAGTGGACGCAATGAGAAAATTTTCACTTTTTTTTGGGAATATTTGTCCTACTATCGAGGCAGGTTTTCAAAGAAGCCACGTCCAAACGATGTCCTGTTTTCGGGTGAAGAGACGTGTTGAAGCCTTAAAACAAAGCTACTTAAGAGGTAATTTCGTTGTCTGAGCTGCAATAGTCTTCTATGTTAGCATTTATAGATATAAGTTGCTTATTTTGTCCAGCCAATTCACCTAGATTATATATATGCGTTCATCAAGCACTCGTCGAGTCAACTTTCAATTTATGCCAACAGCCTCTTACCGCTTGATTGAATTGCGATTCTCACTCTTATGTTGGCGGTCATTGTACAGCTGGACCGTTTTTAGACCACTTTCCATTCTATATCATTTTAGCTGCAGTCTTTCCAAGTAGCAGCACAAACAATTTTCCGAGATAGTAGACGGAGATTGAGAAGAGTAAGACGCAGTCAGGCTGTTTTTGTGCATTGATCAATATCCATATCCATTTTCCCACGGAATTTACACAGGGTACAATAATTCTTAACTCAAACTTCATGTGAATAGTTCTTGTTCTTGCTTGTCGTCCACAACACCGTCGCCACCTCCGAAAGTTCCTACATCGAGACAATGGACTGGATCTGACCGCAGGACTACCAATGGATGAAACGCCTGCTTCTATCGCCCGGTGTGTTGCTTTTTTAAGACCAGTATAACTCAGCCTTACTCACCCATGTCTTGCATGTCGGCTTCTGTGCTCGATAGCGAGGCAAAAAGCATACATCAATCACTGAAAGAATCGCTCAAAACCAAGGAACCATTTGATAAAGAAGTCGATTTTCAGCGGAAGAAGTGAGTCTGGTCTGCCATATATGCGTGGACAACGTTGACCATGCCGCCTATCAAGCCTCCGCAAGCGATATTTGAAGTTACTATTCCTACATCCAACCGCCCCCGAGTCCAAGGATGTCGAAAATCACCTTTGGATGCAGACTTCATATGCATTCATATCGTCCTATAAGCAACGTATCGCCGCGCTTGATCGCACCATCCAGAGCTCCCAACGCCAACAGCCGCAACATGGTCAAGCGCCCGCTGCTACGCGCAATAACCACACTGTCATTGTAGAGCATCGAAAGCTCGTCCAACGATTCCGTCAGTTCCTCGCAGACGAAGAAAAGTTCTGGACCGAGGTTCTCCTTCGTCTGCGCCGTGCTTTTGATCTTACGGAAGCCCAGCCTGCTTTGGTAACCCTAGGATTGATATCTCTAATTAACGATATCCCTGCTTCCACTGAGGCTGCGGAAACTCGTGACGGAACTGTCCACGGCTCCAGTGGACGGAATCATTATCAGTTTCCTTTAGAGGACCCAGCGACATCACAGGCGCTCCTGCCGACGACGCCGGAAGAGCGGGAGAGCAGGCTTGCTATTTTGAGCAAGGCGTTGATCTGTCTAGGTGACATCGCACGTTATCGCGAGTTGTACAACGAGAGCAACGGCAGGCGCGCAGGTCTGGAAGCAGGTGCACCCACGCCTAGGCGGGGAAGGAACAAGCGGGGCGGGGGACCGGAAAACCCACCGCGCCCTCGGAATTATACAAAAGCACAGCAATGCTACGAGCAAGCCCGTCTGCTAGTCCCGAGTGAAGGCAACCCATCCCATCAGCTTGCCATCCTTGCATCTTATAAGAAGGATTCGTTCACGTCTCTAATTCATTACTATCGGGCGTTATGCGTTAGCCAACCCTATGACACAGCCGCTGAGAATATGGGCACTGTCTTGTCGAAAGCTTTGGAGACGTGGAGGCAGAAGATGAAGAAAGAACGGGAGAAGAATGCTGCAAACGACGTTCAACCAACGCTGTTAGTGAAAATCGAAGTATTCATGGAGAAAGTTGTAGTCCTGCATGCACTATGGCGTATAGGTACCGAGAAAGGCACGGAGAAGTGCGTAATATCGTATGCAATGGACTTTTCAGGTCTAACGAGCGTTTTAGAATGAAGGCCATCTCCCCCAAACACAACGAGAAGGTCGCACTTGAATTTTACGAACTAGTTGCTGGACGACATTTGCCTATTGACATAATATCCAACATCGTCGTCCTCTCTCAAGGAGCTTTGTGGAAGCATCGCATGATTCGGGATGCTTCAAGTACCTATGACCATGACAACCACCATGTCTCTCCACCTTCGGGAACATCAACTCTTATTGAATGGGCTTTGCTTGACCATATCCTAGATCTCCACATAGTCTTGTTGGAAGTAGGGAAGGATGAGTTAAAGGATCCACCGACAATGGACAACCCCAAGGACCTTGCTCAGAGTATCAGCGCCACTTTTAGACGGACCCTACCAGGACTTCGGATAGCAAGCAAATGGTTACGCGCAAATTATAAATATGTTGCCCAAGACCAAGAATTCGCCGCTTTTCAGACTACTGAAAGCACAAGAGGTGTGCAGGCTCAGAAAAAGGCGCCTCACAGAATCAGCGGTCACTCGATCAAAACCATCCAATTCTGGAAAACATATGCTCAGTTCATACTGGCACTCTCGCAAGCTTTCCCATCGGCGAAACTTCCCGCCTTCGACAGGCCTCTTGAGGAGGATATAGAGATGCGTGGATTTTTGCCGCTTCGGAAGTTAATGGGAGAAATGAAGAGCGGTGACCGATCGACAAACGTAAATCAACTAGGCGAACAGGTACACCCGAATGTAGAGCAGCTTATGAGAATAGCTGATTTGTTGGACGACGCCAAAGCCTTGACGCAGACGGAGGTGTGTTCCTCGTGTCTGTTTATGTCTTCGTGACTAACATTGCTCAGAATTCCCCTTTGTTGTTGATTAACAACCATGTCATTTTCAATGCCGAGATCGTCGAAAATATCCGTTCTTCTCAGGCTGGAGTCGGTCTACTCAATTTGAATGATGAAGTTGCACTGGAACAACAGCAGTTACTTGATAATATCAGAGACAGCAGCTTGGAGCACCCAAGGCGTGATCTTGATATCGATACGATGTCGGAATCTACGAGTCATACACTAGATGAAGTCCTTCGTGAGGCCCGAGATCGCCACTTTGCCTCTGAAAGCGAGTCTGGGGATGAGATTGTCTGGAAACCTGACAAGTGCGTCCTGCGCTATTGATCGATTCTTATCATCTTCTCAACCTTTGTCTGTAGCACTTCTCCCATCAGGTCTCCAATTTCTCCGAGGACTCCTCTCACTCCATCGAAACCGATTATCAGCCCAAAAGCTCTCTCACCGCGGTCCCCGAGGTCGCCTATGTACTTTCAACCTGTACAGCCTACCACTCCATTCGGTATCAAGTCGGCACTTCCGCCACCAGCCACTACAGCCGAAGACTTACTGCACGGCATAGCTACCAGAAGTTTTGACCCCGTCTATCCTGGTGGCCAGGCCTCACTGCTGTTTGGCTCTCAGATATCGCATCCGGGGCCAATACAACGACCTCTCCAATCCATTTGGTCAACTTCCAGAGACGAACAGCCCTTAATGTTCTCTGGAAATGGTAACAATGTTGCTCATTCTGGTGGCCAGGGAAATCAATTTTATCCCACCTCGCCACGTCAATACGCAGCTGGACCGGCGCTGCTACCATCGCAAGACATGTCCCAGACTTCGATTTGGACTTCTTCCTATCCCAGTCAGTCACAGAACTCGCAGCATAACTATGTGGGCGCTCTTCCTTCAGCACCTTTTGCGCAACCACCTCAGACGATATTGACCAGCGCCCAAAGAGAACAACACCAACACATCCCATCGTCTTCCATTAGCGGTTACAATTTCGCGCCTCAGAGCCATATTCAGCCCGATAATTTCACGTACTCTTCGCCTACCCAGTTGCCTATCCAGCGGCCACAGCATAATCTGTCTGCGATTTCCCCAGGATACAACCAACCACTACCATTGAGCGAACTAGCGCGCCACGGAGGTGCTCTTGACCAATACTACACAACAAGGCCCTCTGCGACTTACCATGCAAGGCAGGCATCGATGCACCAACCCCGTACCACGCAACAAAATTATCTTCCACCAGCGATGTCCCAGGTATGGGGTCCCATTGGGTGAGAAATCGACCGTCAAGTTGCCACACTGTCATTCTATGTGGGGAGGTTTGCAATGAACATTCAGGTTCTTATACGATGATGATATCAAGCTCGTATATGGTCCCTACGTATTCCAAGGACGTGCGATTTCGATACTTCGATTCGAACTGGTGCAGAAGGATGGGAAAGGATGATCGTGTTATAATCAGTCCACTCCAGCACAAAGGATAGAGGGATTCTGTGGAACAGATACGCCTTTCATGAGCATCTTCCTGAGCAGTTCCATCGGTCGTTTAGAAGACCAGTGTTCTCCTCAATTTGGTTCCCCAGGCAGATATTTTTTCAATGCCTTTCGTACATTGTAATAGCGAATCTCGCGTCTCCGAACTTTCCGCCCGATTTCTTTCGGTTTCGGCTAATTGAATCCTCTGTTGTATCATCGTTCGTTTTCTTCCTTTCTTTTTCTTTCCGATCGATGGTCTCGTTCCTCTTTTTGTGCATTCATTGTGCATGGTTATCTTCCGTGGGTCGTACTGAACGGAGAATGATGTTCAATTCAAACATCATGATGAAGGGGTAGAACCATCCTTCTCCGAGCAATGAATATGATTATGCTTATGCCTAATAGGATAGAGGATTTGCTCAATGTGATTGTCATCATCGTCTCCCTTATCAAAGCTTTGTTCTATGTGCTTGCTTCCTCCCATGGCTTCCTCCGTGCGGGCACCGTAGATTCGCTTGGAGGTGCGTCCTATGAAGATCAAAAGGAGGCTCATATCGAATAGTGCAAGAGTACATACATTCAGCCCTTCTGGAATAACCTTGTTGTTTGGAATCTTATCGACGTTGCCTGTCTCGATCAGTTCCTTCAGTTCTGCAAAGGTCAGAACTCTGTTTTCGTCGTTGGTCTCTTCCGACTTTCCCGTAGTTTGCCTCTCATATTCCTTAGCCTCCTCCATGGTAATCGAATTTCCTGTTATCCTAGAGGAAATGTGATGAACTCGAATCATGACACCGTGTCATGACTCACGTATTGAAGTAGAACACGCGCGTCCTTCTTATCATTTCTTCTCTGATTTCCTCAGACACGCTTGGATCGATACTGCCATTTGAAAGGATGCTAGCGAGACCTTGCTTGCATTGAGTCGAGCATTTCAGAGATGTGATAAGATAGAGAAAGTGGACTGGGTAATGCACCTGATAATCCACGTCAGTGTCGAATGAAAACTCTCCATATGCTTTGATCGCATCTCGGATAGCCTGCGGGGTTTCGATGCGTGTTTCCATCGTTGGTGTAAGTAGTTGGTAACAGAGATGCTGTTCTGGTCCGGTCCAATTTGCCAAATACCGGTCAGACCCGAGACACCTCTATGGCCTCAAATATTTTATTTACGTCATATCCTAAATTCCTCTTCGATGAGAAACCGCCAACATGCAATATGAAGATGTTTCTGAAATGCACCGTACCGGCATGGATTTGCAAGTTTTTAGCGGGTGCTTGCGGGCGCTTCAGATTATGGGCGCCTAATGTTCAGGTACGCTTCCCGGCATCTCCCGGTATTTATTCTTAACGCTTTCACCAAGCAACGGTGACGCCAATACAATTCATGTGCATGATCCTCATCGCTTTGACTTGGGACTAGGCTTCTCCTATCAAATTTCCGCATACCCACATCACTATTTCCGATGTCGCAAACCAACAAACTTCAGAAGGAGAGGAATCTAAAAATTCTACTCGAACTTGCGACCTTGCCAGGAAACAGTGCGTCTCATGCTGACGGACAGGAGTTAGAACTTGGATGTAACATACTGACTGATCTCATAGATATTTGTGCAGACTGTAAAGCACGTATGCCAAGATGGGCGTCTCATAATCTTGGAATATTTATATGGTGCATCCTTTTCTCCTCCTTTCTGCTCCGACTAATATTTATGAAGTGTCAATTGTGCGCGGATACACAGAGGGATTGGAACTCATATCACGAAAGTGTATGTTTGTTCATAATCTCCTTAATCATGGCTTTTTAATATCTGTCCAGGAAAAGCTTGACGATGGATGACTGGACAAAGGATCAAATTGAGGTGAGTAGCACAATCATAGCTAAGAAGATGATCACCTATACTCAAGGTTGACAGCATATGAAATCGATGGGAAACGTAAAATCCAATGCTATCTTCAACCCTAATGAATTACGACACCCACCTCCGCCGAATCTTGAAGACACCGACCGGGACAGTGAGATAGAGCAGTTCATTCGCTGTGAGTCGCGCTCAGATTCGTGATGTTGTTAGAGCCTCATAGTATTCTAGCAAAATACGAATACCGGAAATTCATGGACAGATCAGCTCTTGTGTCTTCGATGCTCGGCCCATCGCGATCCGCTGCTTCAGTTCCTACACGATCCGAAACGGCACCAGCGAAAGTTCCTCAACCTCGAACGCAATCGTCAAATTCGGCGACTGCAGCCAGCAAGCCTACGTCGGCCGTGCCTTCTCTGAACTCAGTACAACAGGCAAGTCAAATACAATCCGCACCGCAGCCACTTTTACAGCAGCCAGTCCAACAACAACCTGCCGCTCCGAAGGGAGGTGTTTGGGATGATATTAGCTCATTAAGCGCCGGTCCATCGCAAAATTCATCTCTGCCTTTGCAATATCAACCGACCAGCAATCAAGCGATGGGCTCAGTGGTTTACTCTACAACGCCTGGTCTGAATATGAACCCTTACCAGACCCAACAACTCGGAATGAATCCGTACTCGCAAATGCAATCACAGTCACCCTTTTCTGCTACTCCGTTTCCTGCCCAAATGTCATCATCTTATGGACAATTTGCACTTACGACTCCTCAACTATCTCAGTCGGCATCCTCACCTTTCTTTCAGCCACAACCATCCTCTCTCCAGGTACAGCCTGTGAACACGGGTTTCTTGACCCCGTCTCCCAGCCTCATGTCTGCTCCCACAGGTCAGAGTCAGTTCATGACCCCAGGGCAACAATTCCTCTCGCACAGTCCTCAGCCACAGATGCAGATGCAGCCATCGCCACAACCCCAGGGACAATTTCCGTATCAGAACACGGGCGCGTCTCAGGCACAATTTGGAATGGCGAATAGCAATGCAACGGGGACAAGTTTTCTGGGTATGACGACTATGCAGATGCAGCAGCAGTTGATGTTACAGCAACAGCAGCAGCAGCAGCAGCAGCAACAACAACAACAACAGCAGCAGCAGCAGCAGCAGCAGCAGCAACAATTGCAACAAATTCAGCAGCAGATGCAGCAGCAGCAGCAGCTACAACAGCAGATGCAACAACAACAACAGCAGCAGCAGCAGCAGCAGCAACAACAACAACAACAAATGGCTCAGGGAACGTTCGCACCAAACCAATCGCCATACGGAGGACAGCTGTATACCCAGGGCGGATTTTCTGGCGGTCAACAATGGGGAACGATGTGAGCTATCTGAATTAGATTGCGTTCACCCACTACCTGATTTTCCTTTCTCCTGCTCACGTCCTGACTTTTTTTTCCCTGGTTCTACGATACTATTTCACTTTTTAAACGGAACATATTCACGCTTGGGACATCATTCATTCTGGAACATCTGGAAGTTTTTATAATGTTTAATTTCCTATCTATACGTGCCTTATTTACCTTACCAACGCTGGAAAATACTCTTGGGTTTTCGGATTGCGGAGCCGCTCTTGTTTTCAAGTACATGTTGGCCGTGAGCAAGCCGTGAGGACAATTCCAACGAGTACTACATACTTGCCAATGCCCGGCAAAACGAGTCCT
>QFFD01006758.1:0-14224 GCA_003314615.1 Pholiota microspora
CTCCCCCTTCGGTAGCACTGCTGTCACTACTACTACTCCGACTTCTACACCAGCTGCAACAAATACTGGAGGTGGCTTCTCTGCTTTCGCTGGTGCTCCATCCGCTTTTGGGTCAACGGCAACGACTACGACGTCTGGTTCAGTCTTTGGTCAGCCTTCATTCGGGCAGCCTGTGGCCAATGCTGCTCCCTCTACTACAACGTCAGTGTTTGGCACTCTAAATCAGGGAACAGGGACGTCAGTTTTCGGCACGCCTTCTGGGTTTGGAGCTCTAGCACAGCAGCCGCAAAACGTGTCAGTGTTCGGGGGCGGGGGGACTACCTCTGTCTTTGGCACTCCCACTCCACCACCGGCTGTATCCGCATTCTCCCAAATCCAATCGCAGCCCCAGACATCTGCTTTCGGCGGAGGCTCCTTCGGCTCCCAGGCGCCCGTCAATGAACCTACGGTCCAACCTACGCTCTCGGTGTTTGCAGCCACGCAGCCTTCGATATCTATGGAAATGAAGTCTGCTGGGTCACAATCGGCGTCTCTTGACTTCTTGTCGCTGAAGAATGTGTACAAGCCGGATTCGACGCCTTATGACCAGGTGCTGCCGCCGAATTACGAGGACTTGTTGCCTCAGTATGTTATAGACGCGTTTACGGCGGAGAGATTCGAGTGGGGGTCAGTACCGGAGTGGGTTCCTCCTATAGGGGTGCGGTAGCCCTCACCTCGCTCTTCTCTGGTTGTGGTAATTGCACATTGCTGTACTTCGATTTCTCTGTAATATCTTTCGAGGGTGTAATATCAATATCAATTCTAATTTTTTCTGAATTATATTTATATTATTATCTACCTACAAAATAAATAAGTCTCCTCTGCTGAACCTCGGAGAAACTAGCACAACCAACATAATTTATGTAAAGGCAAGTGGAGTCAACGATATGTTCAGGAGATCAAAGGTACGGAAAAAAAACATGACTGGATTTCGACAACACCAACGCCTTCGAGCAGAATCTGACTAACAAGTAGATCCCCCCACAGACTGGTGCACACAGATTCCACACACCCTGTTTCACGATGTGGCGCATTTCGTGAGCCACTCTCGACGCCTCAAACCCATTTGGTAGAAATACGCTTTGGGGATATCAACTTCGGGTAAGTATGTACTAGAATCGCGGCTCGTCCGTGGGTCTCAGTGACATCGTTTTCCGGGTGTCGAAATTACAGAAAATAGTGAGTGAATGCCGGCCGGGCTTTTCGAGGTGAGGATATTGTATTGTCCTTGGCAAATCCACGGTGGAGAGGTGTCCGAGTTGAGTTCTCGTCAGCTGGTCTTACGATACTATGACTACAAGTCAACATCGACGAGGTATATTCGCTTCGAAGGGAAATGTTTTCCTGCAAATAGTCGGAAAGACACTGGGATAAGGAGGAGCAACGTAACGTTTTGCTAATGTCGCGTGTACCCTGAATTCTGTCACCTCATGTCGCATCTGCATGGAAAGCTTTGGGATCTTGATACCCAGGTCACTCATTTTGACAGGGCCGCCTTGATTTTATTTCTGAACCTGGGGAATGTATAAGTGCTTGATTGCCGACCTTGAGTATCGAAAGCCCTACCAGACGCAGAAATCGACGAATATTGAGAAGAACCCCACAGAACACCGCAAATGCCGAGAAATTTGTAGTCCAGAAGGAGAGAAATCAGAACGTAGGCCGCTGTGAGAGAAGCGCAGAGTCTTAAGTGAAGGCGGTATGAAACTGTCTAAGATAATGTCCATGTTGGTGAATAACTTAGGTCACTAACAACGCTATTAAGAGAGCGGGGAAGTTTTGTGACCCTTATCGACGCAACGCTCAACATTGTTCTGACAAATACTCCGTTGTGTTGGTGGTGAGAAGTGTGCTCGATGATGATGATATGGCGTTAGCTATCTCGAGTACTATTCTGAGAGCTTGAGAAATGTGAACTCACCTCGTTACAAGGTATTCCTGGGCAGCTTTCGCATAGATGACAGCGCCAAACAACGTGTATGATACCTATCTCAAAGTTTGACTTTCACTGTTGAGATATCGAGAAGAGTGCTCAATACAGAAAGATGATAAAGCGAAATACCTGGGTGCTGTTGACCTCTCGGCAGTATGCATCTGGATGTCGAGTTTGAATTTGACTTCTAGAACTCCTGACCATGTGTGCTAAGTCTTGTGTTGTGTTTTGCCGTGCCGTTACTATGTGCTCAATGCGAAACTGCGAAGTAATGTGTATGTTGGTATCTAGAGCTCTGTGGCAGTTCGCCGCAATGCGACCGGCTCGCACGGGTGGTAGAATGTCTGATTAAGCCCACATACGAGCCGTGGAGTCCCTGTGAGTGAATGAGAGCAAGCGACCGTATAGAGAAAGACATATTCCCAGATAGACCATGGACCCCATCGATGCCAGCAGGGATAGGATGTCTCGACTTTCCTGTAAGATAAATCTGAATAGATCTAGTCAAGCACGATAGTCATAAAGCATTATGGTCCTGGATGTCGAAGAAACACAGCATTCGCGAGAAGTCGAATACTACTTTTCGTCCCCTAGAAATGGCGATCAACGTCGGCGAAATCCTTGAAGTACTGTCAATGTGAAGGGGTGCATACAGCAGCTTCGCGCATTATGTTCAGTGTCTTTTGACCACAGAGCCGAGAAGCATTTACATTGGTTACAAATACAGCCTCTCCGCCGCATAGGCGCAACCACGTTAGTAGACCCACGAGTACATGATTTGAGAACTCTATCGCCACGGATAAACAAAGGTATGCCGATAAGTTCAGTAACATAGAGATAGACCGTCTGAAAAGCGCAGTGCACAGAATCCAAGCCATCTATTGAAGGTTCAGATTCGAGAACCAACGGACATCAGCGTAAGCTTAGCTTTACAAATTAAGACATACGATTCCGACGAACCAAAAGCAGTGACCCTTGACCAACTGAATGAATTAAACCTCCCGCCAGAGATTTGAGAAGGTTTGATAGTTCCAAATGGCGACACTTTCAGATCAAGATGTTGCCGTCCAGCATAGCCCACCAGGTGTGAGCAGTAAAACCTTCCAAAAAAAAAGGCTTGAGAAGACCACCGTTCGCATATCCAAGGCAGTGTGTTACATTGTGGGTTCTATGAGCTCCGTTCATCGGTCTTGTATAGAAGACATCTAGATGATTCGAGCGCTCAACACGAGCTTAGCGTCGAATGTTCGGAATAACTGCAGATGTTGTTATGATTTGGGTTCTTGGGGACAAAAGTCACCAAGTAAATTGGGAGACATGTTTGAAACATGGAAAGTAGACCATTAAGTGGAATAATTGAATCAATGCGAGTTTTTAAAAAAGTTGGATGATAATCGAATGGAAGTGAGAAGGAAATATGAAAACCGCTTCGGGATCGCCACGGTTATTCCCTAATTTCGTGGGAAAGTTTTATCCGGCGCGGACGAACAGTTTCTCTGAGCCTTCTCAACGTCGTTCACGTCCTCAAAACCATGTCCCAAGTCGTTGGCAACGTGTGTATCTTCTATATGACCATTTACCAACTTATTCTGACTTGCATTCCCAGACTGGGCTTGCTTATGCTCGAGTTTGGCACCATGTCGATGCTTCTGACCGAATCTTAGGGAAACTTGCGGAAAGGATAGCACTGGTGCTCATGGGCAAGCACAAGCCTATTTACGACCCCAGTGGTACGTGTGATATTATAGCATTAAGCTGGAAAGCGCTGATTCTTTACACAGTTGACTGCGGAGACTACGTTATTGTCACCAATTCGAGGAGAGTCAAAGTTACTGGAAGGAAGGAGGAGCAACTCTTGTTCCGGAAACATTCAATGTTCCCAGGAGGATTGAAAGAGACGCCCTACAAGGCTATGAAAACCAAAAATCCAGATGAGGTGCGTGTGGTTCAGTGTACTATGATTGAATGCTAATTCCGACCTCGGGCTTGATATAGATTATTCGACACGCAGTTTCCGGAATGTTGCCCAAGAACAAACTGCGAGAACGTCGTCTGGAACGTCTCAAGATATTCCCTGCTCACCGTATGGGAATACTGGGTGCGAATGTGATGCGGAGTTGGGATGATGGAACTCTGCCACCTGATTTCAACCCTTCCAAACCCACCACCTCCGAAACTCTCAGATATCTGAAGGAGCAACGCGAAAAGGCTGCGTCATCTTAGTTCTTGTTCTCCATTTGCATATATCATTATAATTTGCTTTTTAACCCTACACTACACGGCCTTCAGGTCCATACAATCGTTCGAAAACTTCCTAAAGGACGAACCGGCATTAAGCCATCGCCGCCACGCCGCCAAATAAATTGTAGGTTCAGCCCGACCTATCTCTAAGCATTGACACGCACTCGAATGCCGAGGTTTTCCCTCAAGCTCCAGGAAGCCTTTCAAACACCTTATAGCGAAGAACGAAGAAAGCAAGACTCGGTATGGGCCTAATTCCGAGTGTTATTCAACCTTATGGAAAGCAGTTGAATCCGGAAACTTATCAAGAAGAGTTATCGTTCCCGCTGATTGTTCTTTCTGGACGGGTGGAAGATCCTAGGCGAAAAAGAGTACAATGGCCGCGAAAGTCCATTCTGCCGCCAAATGCAGCAGCGAAGAATATTGATGGCGTCTTCAAGACATCATACAAGGTGGATGATCACTAGCGAGTCGTCAACTTGTCGAGATTGATGGTTTACGTCTCAAAGCGGCGGGTTAATCAAGAGAGTTCGTTTTCAGAATCTGAATGCACCGTATCCTCGGAATGCATCGACTCATCGGAAGCAGATTGTATAGGATCGTCATCTTCCACAAGAGGGAATTTCACAACCCCTCGCTCATCAAAGGTGAATGAAAACTCGCGATGAAAGTGGGGTTGCTGAGTGGAAGCAGGAGCTAAGTATGGATTATCGTGGCGCTCGTTTTCATTCCCATGTTCAGGTCTATCTTCCGCCGTATTCTCGTCATTGACTCTGTCACTATTCCCCTCATCTTCGTCTTCGTCTCCTAATAATGCAGCCTGATCATCGACATCGTCATTTGTTTCTCGATCTTCCCGAGTGTCTTCATTCTGCATCTGTTCCTCGTGGCCCGGTTCCTCCAAGTCATCCTCTTCATCCTCTAATTCGCCCTCTTCTTCGACATATTCGAGATCCAGAAATTCTTCATCTCCCTGTAGTTGGTCAACGCCCTCCTCTTCCTCCTCCTCCTCCTCATCATCATCATCATCGTTCAAACTGGGGTCTTCCGTATAAACTCTTTTAACCTCTTCGCTCCAGCCCTCCGGAATGTCAGGATTCAAAAGCGAGGCAATATGTTCCTGGACCAGCATTCCTATTTGCAGAATCAATGAGTGACGAAGTACAATTTATGGGAGTCTAGCATACCTAAAGCCATCATAGCGGAGCCTTCGAATACCTTGTACATATCGGTATAAACTGCCGGTAAATTTATTTCGCTTCCAGAAGATTTTGGCCTCCTTCGTTTCGTGTTTTTCTTCACGCTGTGGCTGCTGTGCGATTCAATGTCGTCACCTTCGTCTTGGTATTCCTGATCATCTTCGTTCTGTTCGTCCTCCTCCTCGTCTGCATCTTCATTACCGTCCTGAACGAGGTCTTTTGATGATGTTCTTCTGTCGCTATTCCTTTCTTTCCCCTTTCCTTTACGGTCTACCTTAACGTTTTCGTCTTCCGCAAAAATGCCTTGCGAAACTTCACTAGCGAAGTCAGAAGCCTGAGAACGCGAGCGCAGAGTGTACAATTTTTTGTTGCTCGGGCCTCCGGACGATCCCTTAATTTTTCGTTCAAGGGCCCTCTGCTTTCTTTCTTTTCGATACTCGCGCGAAATGTTAAGTAGTTGACCACGTTCAGTGTAAAATTCAGAAGCAAATCTGTGGATAACTTTCAGAAGGTCCTATATCGGAAACATGTCAATTTCGTCTCAACTAAAAAGAAGGTCGGAACCTACAGGAGAAGGTTCCGTTGGGAATATGTTGTCAGCTAATTTTACTTGTTCAGTAGCATCGCGAGTGGCACTCGTCACGAATGGCTCGTTCGATACAAGGTATTCGTCAGCTGCTTCGAATTTCCGACGTTTGTATTTCCTTTGATCAGGTAACTTCGTCGCTGTTCGTTTCTTGGGCACCTGTGAGGTTTCGCTCCCTTCCCCGCCGCTCGAGTGTCCTTCAACTCCGTCATCTCGGAATTTCGTTATACCCGCTCCCTCATTCAGCTCGCGCTCGATATCGATTTCTTCGGCATCTGAATCCCCGGCAGTACCCTTTGGCTTCCCCTTCCTGTATTTGCCTATACGAGCGGAACCTCCCGCATCTGTTGCGATCCAATTTGCGCGAGCGTCTTGGACAGTGACTTTTGCGAGCACGGGGCGCCGGTTGCTAGTTTTCTGATATACACGGGTGCCATCGGGATGGAGGCGTAGATCCGAATAGTCAAATACAGTGCTTAAACGCGGGTCTGTCATACGAGCTGCGTTGATATAATCATGAAAAGAAGAAATGAAGGTGGAAGCAGAAAAAGAGGGCCCCGGTCCGGATTGGCTGCATGCCACTGTATTGCACGTGACGTAGCCGCCGGCTATTCAACTTCAAGATATAATTTCAGAACGCAATCGTTCATTTCTTCGCAACTCCAACACAGAAAGCAGGAGAATAAGATCCTCAAAAATTCTATGGACTAGATTGAAGCAGGTGCTTTTTTTCTCGTAAAGTCGGGTCATCAGTTGACCATTCTAACAATATTTCAGAGCGTCTTGAGAGCGTCTGCAACACGGCGCCTATCGGAATGTTGACTACAACTTCCCAAGTCGTGAAAATCGATCCGTAGCCACGGGGGAATGGCCGGGAATGGGGATGAATAAACCCACATCCGAGTGATAATCATGGCAGTTGTAGTATGGAAGTAAAGAACGCTGATTGATTCATTTGAAATATAGCTCGGTCTGAGCTGTACTGAGCGATACGATGTACCATCATGATTACAGTCCTAGTGGCACTAACTATTGTACTTATTGTAAACGGTCGCATGTAAGCACACGCTCGAAACCTGGAGGTGAGCATTTGAAATGTACATCAGTCAGATATCTCGGATTTCGGAACGGTATCTGCGAGTTGCCCGTCGTTATGCAGTAAGTATGCGCGGTTTTCAAGTTCTATCTACAGAAACAACTTATTACGACTTATTCGGTGTACTATGCTGTACAAGCCGGGCCTCTAATATTAGATCCACCAGAATAAACTTCTTCAATTGAGCCCCAGACTGACCTATTTTACTTAGGGTCGCTGAAGCATACATACAGAATATCTAGGATGAATTCAGATGTGCTCGGTGTCAATGCTATCTTTGATTTGGCTGTAGACACGCACGCTATAATTCAGGCGAGATTCGTGAGCGATAAACTTATCAAACTTATCTACTGTACGCGAGAGATTAATCCTGCATGGTTTGTATGTAACCGTGAAACAAATAATACATGTTGGGCACCATGGATATCAACCCAAGATTCCACTGAAACCTATATTTGTTTGACGGGCTTGTTTTAGAGTCGCCGACGCCCTAGATCCATGGATAACGCAATGTGGACCACTTCGAAGTTCGAAAACATTTCCACCATTAGAAAGCGATCAGAAGACCATGGAGGCCAGATTTTCGGGTCCTAACATTGGTGCATCTTCTCGTCGCGGATGGCAAAGTTACATCCAAATATGTAGTATGGTGGTCAGTTGGGCGCGGACGCTCTCGGTGGTATTGGGCACAACAAATAAAGCTCGCTATCTTTTGAAACGATTCAACCAACGATGCAGAGAGCGGTCTAGTTTTTGGCTCATGATCCGACTCGTATTTGGACAGATCTAAATCGAGCGACACAACTGGTAGATAACAGACCAAATTGGAACCTCTTCAAGATAATTGCAGACATCAGCTGGGTACACTGACTGTGGAGTATTGACACCTTGACCTCGCTGTAGTCACGCTGCAGATCTGAGGAATTTCGAACCACAAACGGTAAGTTGCTACAGTCTCCGAAAAATGCGTGCTCTGATTTCCCCTTATAGGTTGTAGGTTATTGTAGTATGTAGCCTATTTCGTTATTCTAAGAGTGTACAGGGTGTACAGCACGATAACTGCTTGGACTTCCACTTTCTGCCTCGGCAGAAAATAGATGCGAGGGCCTCTTTTGCTGACTGATACTGAGGTCATCTCCTCGGGGGTTGCATAAATTGCTTAGTGGAATCACGACAGGGATATATGCAGTAAGACTCAGTCAAGATGCAAGGAATTCTGTACCTTACTTGCCTTGGATGCGCTGGGTCTGATAGTCCAGATTTGTAGATATGATTTTCGGAATTTAGTTGTTTTGGCCATCTTGACGTAATGAAAATCTAGAAGGATGAACTCCTGGGACATGAATGAAGGGGGCTTTTGCGTCGATAGATTTTGTATTATGTGCCAAATACTTTTAAGAAAGAGTTGGAGCAATTATCTGTGACGAAGAGGAGATAACTACCAAGCCTACGCAGTCCACGGTGCTTGCACAATCATCACATAGGCAAATTGAATGGATACAGTCTTCTACGGATTCGGAAACCCGCGTTCCACCATCCCTTGAGATTCGTGCCTCCAACTCCGCAGTCCATGTGTTTTGGCTACATACATACCGTGTTTTTCATCGTGTTGAATTTGCTTTCTTGGACCTGATGAGTACTAGTATTGCATAACGAAAATCGAGATAGAACCTCAGCTCACTAGGTCTCCTGATTGCGCAAGAGGATCTGTGGATCTGTGGAGTTGGACGTTGAACCCCCATATCGTAGCGTCGGAATGGGAACACGCACGCAACGTAGACAAGAAGGCGCGTGGCGGGCGCGCGTATAAGGTCAATTTAGATTTTCCATTTTCGGAAATGATTGATAAGATTTAGGTAATCTCAAAATCTTCGACGTGATTACTCACCACCCTTCGTAAGTGCTCATCGCTATCCACGAAATGGCCGATGAACGTCTCATTTTAGCAGAAAAGTCTCTTCTGAGGGGCCAATGGAACACACAAATACTAGATCCCACCACTCCTGCGTTCGAATTGGCGAAGGCGGTCGTTGAATGCCGGTACAGCGATGTACTCAGATCTAACACGGCCCGCCAGGTGTTACGCCCACTATCAAGCGATTTGGAACTCCCATTGGACAAGATCTTTGATCTTTCTATACCTCAGGGAGGGGATTCCGTTGAGGAAGAACTGGGGAGACTGGTTCTAGCAATTGCTTGTCTACATGCTTTCGTACAGGTCAACTGGACAGGGCCTGATCTCGACATCAAACCGTTGGACCTCTTCGCAAATGGGTCCGATGGATCGAATTCCTGGACGGCAGAAGCCATACATGCGAAAGCTGTGGCAGAACTGGCGTATGGAGGCGAGCCTGCGTACCATCTGGCAATGGCACCTGCTTTCTTGAGACTTTCTCAGCTTCTCACTGCGCTGCCGTATACGCATTTGAAGTCAGCACCATGGTGGAGGATGCGTGTTGCGACCGTGCATCAACAGATACTTGATGACCCGGTATCATTACCAGATGACTACCGCTCCCTACTCCAACCGCTGGCTTCCACCTTCGCCACGGAACCTGACCTTGCTGGGCGGCTAAATCTAGAAATCGGGCTGCTCGAACACGTTCTTTCGCAGGATAAGGCCGCAGGAGAGGACTTTGTAAAAGCATCGAGGTCCACGGGGCTGGAATATGAATTGACAGGGGCGCTAGGAAAAAGGACGAAATTTCAGCAGTTCGAACTCAGTCAGCTCGTCCTTCTGGCAGAAAGCCGCCTGGTAAGCCCGGACGACGTAACACCCCATATGGATAATACTTCGACTACCGTAGAGGAAACGACAGACACCAAGAATGTTCCAGAGACACTGGCTCTAAACGACGACACTTTGCTGGAGCAAACAGAATTCACGTCGTCAAACCCGGCTGGAGCGGGGTCTCGTTTGGCGCATATCGACCCTTCAGCCCAGCCGCCCCTTCACCCGCTCGACCAATGTATTCTGCTATCGCTCTGTCTCAACGTCCGGAACACGCAGCCTTCTCATGGCCTCACCGCCGAACAGATGTCCCCTTATGTTTCTCGTGTCATTTCCCATCCAAGAAACTGGTCCGTGCATACAATGGCCCTGCTACTTCGCTCGCGCCTTGAGTCAACCCGCACACGCACCGTGGAACGATCAACCCTACAACTCCAAGCATTGATAGATCAAATGCCAACAGCCGACTCTTCGACGTCCGAACGCCTTCTATATTTCCACGACATCCCTCTTCCCAGCCGTTGGGATATGGAAAGAGAATTGGCAGAGAGGTTCCTGAGTTTGGGGGTGGTCAAATCGGCCCTTGAAATATTCGAACGGCTGGAGATGTGGGAAGATGTCGTTAAGTGCTATGGCTCACTCGAACAGCCAGAGAAGGGAATCGCCATCGTCAAGGATTTACTGGAAGGCAGGAAAGAAGAAGCTGACTCGGTGATATCCCGTGCGAAAAATACCTCCATCCCACACAAAAAGACGCAGGACGCCACACGCGATGCCAAGCTTTGGTGCTTGCTGGGAGACCTGGATCCTACACATGCGGAGGAGCACTACCAGCGCGCCTGGGTACTCTCTAGTGAAACTTCGGGACGGGCAATGCGATCGCTGGGCGGGTACTACTTTGCACGTGCGAAATTCCCGGAGGCGATTGTGTGTCTGAAACGAGCCGTCAAGATCAACCCCTTGTTGACGCGGTCCTGGTTTATTCTAGGGTGCGCGTGTATGCGCGTAGAGGACTGGGAGGAAGCGAAGAACGCTTTTACGCGTTGTGTTTCCATTGATGAGGAAGATGGAGAGAGTTGGAACAACCTCGCGAGCATGTACCTACGGATAGGTATCAACAAGCAAGGCGAAAAATTAATAGAAGGAGCTGAACAAGAGGACGTCGACACAGGGTCTTCACCTGAGGCAAGTCAATTTATCTTACCGACCCAAACACCTGCTTATATGCGTCGGGTTTTAGATCGACACCAAGACTTCACGGCATACGGGTGAACTATCATCGAATTCGGTCCCCTTCGAAAACAAAATGCTCGCATTCCGGGCACTCAAACAAGGCTTACGATACAGCTACGAGAATTGGAGGATGTGGTATAACTACATGATTGTAGCTATGGATGTTGGAGAGCTGCAGGAAGCGTGCCGCGCCCTTGGACGCGTCGTCGACCAGACCGAAGGCAAGATGGCTTCTGCCATGGACGAGGATGTTCTCGACCGCCTCGTTGACGCTGTCACGCGAGCCAATGCCGACCCAGCGGAAGCCTCGACAGACGCAGGGGGCGCAGCGCAAAACCCGAACGAGGGACACGGCCTTTACCGCAGCGTCCTCGGCTTGCTTGAGCGCACGCTTCTTCCTCGCATGTCATCGCCCCGGATCTTTCGCGCCTACGCTCGTCTACTCTCATGGCGTGGTCTTTGGGAAGACGCACTCAAGGCGCACTTAGATGCCTACCGCGCGGGTGTCGCGGGGACGATGGAGAAGGGTGAAACGGACGTGGAGAGGTGGCGCGAGGGCGTCACTGAGGTGGAAGAGATCGTGGATATTTTACGGAACTTCGGCCCACGTGTAGAGGGATCTAAGTGGCGCTTGCAAGCGCGCAGTGTCGTAAGGACGTTCATGGGTCGTACGAGGGATTTCGAAGACGAGCCTGAGTGGGCTAGGCTTTTGGTGCTGCAGGAAGAGTTGCGCAAGGAGGACGGTTGAGGTAAAGGTGCAGGAGAGATATACGTACAATCTTAATTGACAAGGTTTTGGCACCCCAAAAGTACATGGTTCGCCGGTAGCGTAATTAAGTTCAGCAGCGGTCATAAGAAGAATGGGGGCCGTAGTGATTAAGTTTGATAGTGAGCCAGTTATGACATCAACTTGAACCTGAAATATTATTGAGATGTAGTATTTGGCTATTAAAAATGCATGGAGACGAAAGCAATGGAAGCGGCGATATGGTTCACACTGCGTACGTACTATGTATATTCAAAAAGCTCGGGAACGTGTGAGGGGACAGTGGGCAAGCAGAAGCAGAACAGATAAAGCAGGAGATATATGGATACAAAGTTTCGCACAGGGTAGGCAACGTACGTGGTTGGTTGGTCATGTCAAATAGAAATGTGAGGGTGTTGGTCGTTATATGCGTTATGTATGTTATGAAGGGTGACAAATGTGCAGCGAGAGAAGAGCCCTTTGGCAGCTCTACCAGCCCAGAGCTTGGCACATGCGGTTGATGATGAGACTGGTGAGGATTTCAGTGACAATGGGCATCGCCTTCTGTGTGAGGTAAAGTTTGGCGAAGTACTCTTCCCTTGGGGGACTGACTTCCCAGAGTGCGATACTTGTCCGACCGTCAAAGCACTGCGGAACAGAAATACAAGACGTCAGGCACACCCAAGAAATGGAGGAGAAGAAGTGGATAAAACATTCAGCCGTCGAGGGACGGGATGGACAAAAAAGAATAATGGACAACCAAAAATGCTTACGAACCTCCATGCGATGTGAAGTCACCTTCCACTTGTAGTCCTTGCCGTTCTGACACCTAAAATACCTGGATCTAGAATATAAGAGAGATGTAAATGAGTGCAATTCATTGACAGGCGACAGTGGGGTTGAGATAGAAATAGAAATAGCAATAGGCAAGTAAAATGGACGGAGGTGACATACATGCTTTGGGGCTGCTTTCCAGGTCGCAAGAAGAAATGCATTGGTAGATTGGTGGGGTTGTTTCCGTAGATTACAAAACCCATGGTGCTCTCTGGGCCGAGATAGAGATATGCATTGTCTGGCCCCAGAACGCTTGGATAGTGGTGCGACCAGGCAGTCTCACGCGCGACGCGGATGATGATATTGGGATTCCTGTCAACCTAAAAATACGGGATGAGCCACGGCGCGCGGCAGAGTGCAGAGGGACGAATACTTCTTTACTGGAGCATGATGTGAGCGATAAGATCTGGAAAAGTGATAAGACACGCACATTGTGAAGGCCATACGACCTTCGTGGTCGATGAAGTGGTGGCGGAGGGGGTCGTCGCCCCACTGGATGAGGGTATAGGGACCGGAGGAGGACATTGGGGGAATTTACGGCGGAGGAGAGCGGTCTGGCTCTGCCTTTTCTGCATTCTCGAGAGGCAGCCAGGAATAACCGGAACGGGGCGAGCACTGCCACCGTGCAGCCACGTGTAGAGCCCAGGGGGACGGGGCGCGCTGTCGCGTGGCTCGCTAGCCACGTGGCCTAGCCCCGGCAATCTTGCCATTGGATCCGCCGATCCCAATCTCCCACCGACCTCCTGGGCGCACCTCCTCCCATTCTGCCGAACCTTAGATCTGCTCGCACTCGGACATGATCGTGGGTGAGAGAACAGGCACTCACTTCTGCGCTCAGTTTTCTGTGCGTCTTCGCGTCTGCCATCGCCCAAATGATCCGGTCAATCACCCGTACATGGACGCACTATCTGGGAGAGTTACATACATGATGAGCCTAGCATCGCGTCTGGGGAGCATGAAGATATGTTGATGAAATTCCATTATCGATGAGAATGATATCATCGTTCGGAGGTCAACCATTCCGGCAGCAACACTATGCGATCGTGCTGATTTTGCAAGCATTTCTAACAGAGGCGGCCGTGTAATGACGCAAGTGCCTTGAAGATTGCTAGATGATGGAGTAAGGGAGGCCAACGAAGGCCTAATCGGTATTGATATCTTGACCAAATCAGCCCTATAATTGATCTCAAAAGTCATCACTCATGTCAGGAATGTTCGTACTGAAGACCTATAGTTAAATGCCGCCTGAGAGAGATCTTGCGGCTGTATCGTCTGAGCGAGATACATCATGATCATGATCCAAAAGGAATGTATTCATTCCTATAAGGCGCTGATGATGAATGTCGAAAGAGCCATGGGCTTCCAGATCGAATAGGCTGCACAAATTGATAGTGTCAACCACGATGCGCGTCCCGAGTCTCTTCTCAACGTCAATTATAAAGACTCCGTAGTCTTGGTCCGGATACATATTCGTGTCGCAACGAACAGGCTACTCGCACACTCTTGAATAAAACAGACGGACAACCAAAAACCCCAGCGCTTCCTTGAGATCGAAAACTGAACCTTAACACCGCAAACAATGGCATT
>QFFD01006775.1:0-11446 GCA_003314615.1 Pholiota microspora
TGCGCTGGAGGTCCTCCCGTCTATACACGAGTGTGGGGGGGTCGCGGGGGAAGGGGGTGGGCCAGCGCTTTGCATGTGTGCCGAACCGCTTTGCGAGGGCGAATGCGAAGAAGATGAGAAAGGATATGGAGAGACAGAGAAAGAGCGAGCCCCGCTTGCGGCCGAAACGCGTCGTAGAGAAGTGGTGGAGGCGACGGGGGTTGACGAAGTAGATGCGCAGACGGGGGAGGGGGATGCCAGGGATGCGGAGGGAGAACTGGACGAACCAGGGAAACTGGTGTGCGCGGGACGCGTACTTCTCCTGGACGGCGGAGGAGGAGGAGCTGGCGTAGACGGGGAGGGCGTTGGAGACGGAGAGACGGTGGCGGTGGTGGCCATTCTGACGGAATTGTTTTGGAAAGTAGGCAGAGGAAGCCATGGCACAGCGCAGCCTCCACCGGACTCCTCAAAGTGTTCGTTGTCCAAATTTCCCGTCGTGATGCAGGGCTTATTTTAGCTCCATATAGCCCCATCCGCCGTTTCATAATCATGTCATCTTTTTGCGCTCTATATACACAGTTCTGAATTCATTATCCTACTACACTTAAGAGCCCAGGGGCTGCAGCTCCAGATCAGCACTGTCCGTGGGCACCGTCAGGATGCGCAGGGTGTTCGTGTGTCCCAGGCCTCCCTTCCAGCCCTGCACAGCAACAATGGCCGCACCAGGCGTGACGATCCCCAGCGCCAGCGCGTTCCGCAGCCCAAAGCGAATGCGATTGTCGACCTAGACAGAGGAACACATCAGCTTCTTTCAGCGCAACACGCACAGGAAACGCCGTACATCAGTTTGCCACTGGTGGCTTTCAATTCCTCGCGGCTCGGGGTACCAGAACGGATAGCAACCCCGGTGCAAGTGGATCTGTCTGCAGGTCTGTTGGTTGCGCGTCACTGTGCCACCATAATCAGTACCAAAAATGCCGCATCAGCCCAAAACTCTGCTTCGACTTACCAGTGATGATTGGCACTGATGGGCGGTACTTGGAGATCAACCGCGCGGTCTCGCCGCTCGTCGACAACACAAGAATGGCACTTGCGTTTTGCTCAGAAGCAGCTGCCACTGCCGCAATCGCGACCGTCTCTGCCGTTTCAGTGGGGCGGGGTTGGATGCCGCGAATATCATCGAAGAGGGGAGGGTAGCAGATCGCCGCCTCAGCCAACAAGCAGGTCTCCGCCATCATTAGCACTGCAAAGCGGTTAATCAAGGTAAATCCTGCATACCCGGAGAGCAGCACTTACCAGACTGGATTGGGTAGTTTCCCTTCGCAGTCTCTCCAGACAACATAACACAATCAGCGCCATCAAGCACCGCGTTGGCAACGTCGCTGACTTCAGCGCGAGTAGGGCGCGGGTTGTACTTGATAAAATTAATTCAGAAAAAGCGTGAAAGTCGAAAAGAAAATCTCTTCTCACTGTCATAGACTATTTTAGGCAATCGCAAGTCAATACTCCAACTCTGACGCAACCACAGGGAAATGAACGAACCTCGAGCATCTGGGTTGCGACGATGACGGGCTTGCCCACAATGTTGCACTTGGCAATCATCATCTTCTGCGCCAGAAATACCTGACTGGCCGGGATCTCAATTCCTAGATCACCACGCGCGACCATAACACCATCGGTTTCCTTCAAAATCTCGTCAAAGTTAGCAACACCTTGTTCGTTCTCGATTTTGACGATAATCTTGATGTTTGCGCCGTCTGACCCAAGCACGGTGCGGATATCCTTGACATCCTGTGCGCGGCGGATGAAAGAGGCAAAGATCATGTCGACGCCGTTCTTCACACCGAATTGGAGATCGGCCTTGTCCTTGTCGGAGAGCGCGGGCAGGTCGACATCAGTTTTGGGGAGATTGACACCCTTGCGCGACGAGATGTTTCCGTTGTTCAGAGCGCGAACGCGCACGTTGGGGCCGTCGATGGCAAGGACCAACAAGGAGAGAATACCATCATCTACATAGATGAGTTTTCCAGGCGCGGTCACTTTGGGAAGGTTGACCTGTAGAAGCGCGTCAAGATCATGATTCATTAAGAATAGATGTAAGACGTACATAGTCAACCCACATAACATTTCCATCGCAGGCCTCGCTGTACTGAGGCTCAGTAGAGACAATGAATTCGTGTCCGGCGGCAATGGGCCACTGTCAAAGATATTTTACATGAGCGCGAGGCAAGCGTGATAATCAACGACGTCACATACATCCTTGCCCTCCCTGGTCAGACCCGTGCGAATTTCAGGTCCTTTCTACATCTCTTGTTCAAAATTGGCTGTTCATCAATGCTAGATGATCGCTTACAGTGTCCAGAGCGATTGCGACGGGGCGGCCAGCGGGATCCTCTGTACGATCAGAGAGGTATGCAGTGTGATCAGTGGTTCGTAACATGCGATCGCAACAATTGACGTACGGGCAACCATCTTCCTCGTGTTGTCGATGACACTTTGGTGGTACTCATAAGAGCCATGGGAGAAGTTCATGCGGACTAGAGCGATGTTTGAGATGGCTGGTCATTGTCAGAAACGAGGTTGTACGAACCAACATTGACTCCGGCGCGTCGCAACTCGGCCAATTTCTCAACAGTGTTCACCTTGGGACCTAGGAAAGCGTGTCAGAGTGAAAGAGTTGTGCTTTAGGATCGGAACACACCGATAGTGGCGATGATGGAAGTCTGTGGTTGCAGCTGTGAGCTGCGAACACGATCTAGAGTTGCAGAACATATACCTTGCGCTGGTGTTTGTTGGCTTCAGTGGCAACGGGGGCAGTCTCAGTGCTCAGCTGCGAGTTCCACTCGAGCTGCGAACGAATTCCATCAGCGGGGTACATTTTTGTGAGTGGTGGTGATGGTGGTAACGGTTGAAAGAGAATTCAGGGAACTGATGCGTAAATATGACTGAAGCGGCGGAGTTAGAGGGAAATTTGGGTGCAAGACTAGAAGATTTGCAGGCAAATGCAATCAAGCGTTAATCGATAAGACGAAGAAGGAGCACGTTTGAACGGAAGCATCCCTTTTATATACGCTCCCCGTGGCGTATCACCATCACCCCGCACGGACTCAGGACGCCAGCGCCATTATATCCACCTCCTTTTCTCTTCCTCTCGCCCGTTATTCAGTCGCTGCCACCATTCCTAACGCTGCTTTTTTATGCCTACGTGCACACCGTGGAGCCGCAACACGCGTTGAAATCTGTCTACGCGTCGTCCATCTCCGAGGTTGTTTATTCCGGAGACAAACCGAGGGCTGCCACTGCGTGTATTTTCTCCATTTGAAAGCGACGTTCATCGCACGCCCGTGCGTGTGGACGATTTCTCAGTGCACTGTATCCGCTTGCCCAGATTCTGCGCGGCGGTCTGCGGCGGGTATAGCGCAGTTACCTGCAGATTTAAAGCAGGAATGCGTCACTCTATTTATAGTGAATAGCCTCGACGGGTCCTATTGATTAGGAAAACGCGTCAGTTAATTAGTCTGCGCTCCAAAATCTGCGACAGCGTGGAAGATTGACCTCTAAATACAAAAGTTATAGGTCGTCGAGACTCGCAAATGCACGGAGGGCGCGACGCTATCAGATTATCTTCGGCGCCCTATAATGTTTTCAAAGACACCAAGCACCCCAAACTGCATAAATAAGTCGCCGACGGAGCAGAATGACGCACCGCGTCTGATCAGTGCCTTGACCCATATATCCGTGAATTCAAATTGGCTTCTGAGTGCTACGCGTTAACGAGGAACGACGAGCTCTTGTTTGGCTTCCCTTACTAGCTTCGCTCCTGCGTTCAACTTTCTCAGTAATCTTTCTCTTGAAGAACAACACCGCCTACGTTAGAAGATCAACAGAGTCTAGACTGAGATCTTCGTTTCTGCATTCCGTGGATTCTGGAAAACTAAGGCAGTAACCCCGGAGAAACTATGCCAAAACATCTCCCATCCTCGATAAAACTGCGTTCGGAGCGGGCGGGTGTTCCAGGACGCCCCTAGTTGGGACTTGGTCCTCGTTCGACGAAGCTTGGGCTTTTCGGACATAGCGCCGAATCGCTGTCCGGTGAGTCGAAGTCATCGCCAGCTAGAATGTCAGAATCGCCGTGTTCTGACCTATACCAGACTTCCCAGATATGAAGCCAGTCTAGCGCAGTCTATTTGACGCAACGAACGTTCCACTGCCAGTCGGTCTGCAGGACGTGTGAGTCATTGGCATTGTTGGACAAGAACTTATAGGTGATTCGACGAATGAACGTTCCAAGACTTGTGCATATATGCGCTATATGGCTTTATGGCTTTATCAAGACGCCAATTTTTGAACCCTCATCTATGAGAAGATAGATTAAACTAGAAACGACACGTTGATATTCAAGAACATGCTGGCTATAAGGACTCTGGGGTCTCGAGGACTGAGGACTATCAAAGGGGCTAAATGGCTCTCTTTCGACACAACTGTATGCGCCAAAAAGGCGGTTTAGATTCACTTGAACGCAGGTACGTTCGGCATAATCCAGGAGCGTTTAACGCGGCTTTGCTTCTTGGCTTATTTCAATACGTGAATTTCTCATGGCTTGCTCCTTCGATATCCAGCTCTGTTCTACTGGGCGCATATACAGAAGCAATTGTCAGTTTCAACACGCGAGCAAGCCATGTAACTGAGAAGAGCAGTCCATTGAGCTCTGCTCGTCCTGCAGGTCTCTAGATTCTATCTTAACACTTAGTGTCTTATTCTCAGAATCAGAATCAGCGCATTTGCCCCATAGCCCAGAACCCGCGAAGGATGGTATCATCGACGATACAGAACTCAAACAAATCCAGCAATTCACAAGTGAGTGCCCTATTTCAGAATGACAGTTCTGCTTTCGGTGCCGGTTCTTTTATCATTTGGCTGAAGATTTTTTACCAGATAGGCAGATCCTCATATAGATCGTGTCGTGAATAAGTGATTAACCTTGTAGGTATTAAGGGCTTAGACAAAGACAAATGTTTAATACAGAAGACACGACTCGTAGTTCCATGGAACAAAGTGCGCCCATTACAGAGCCGATCGAGAGCTTACCTGGCTGTAAATGTTCACCAGCTTCCGATGGACGAGCTCCTTCAATTTTTAAGCCAGATAGCCGAAGACATGTACTCATCGTACTGGCAACTGCCGTGACCAATTCCTCGCATGAACAAGATCTCAACTGTCACCGAGACATTTCTTTCTGATTATTCCTCGAAATTTCGGCCACGGGTGATTGAGGTACCCTGAGGTACCAAATCACCTATTATTCTGTACACGCGATAATTCTCAAGTTACAGACAGGACTATTTTTATGAACGCCCGGATCCGCGTTATTTCCAAGACACAGGCCTTGCACTTCCTCACCCCGTCTGTCGATTACCCAGATGCTCAAGAACCAAAAGAATCTGGGACCAGCAGATACAGGCATGAGGTAACCAAGGTCCAGCTTATTAGGCTTCGCAGCTTCCTAATCGGCTTATATGTTATCCCTTCCTCAGAGACACCTGCTTTCAGGCGACAGCGTTATTTTAGGAACCTCGCAAAATCCATCTTGAAGTCAGGCTGACTTGAGCACTGGGCCGGACAGTGCGACACCCTCCCGAAGGGTTGGTACGCAAGTTCTCAATATCCTGTGTCTAGTATACTCGGTAGTTACTGCCCTGGATCTGTTTTGTCTTTTGTCTTTGGATGCGCCCGCCCTCTTGCCACTGCATTCTCACCTTGTCAACTATCCCGAATTGTTTTGGTATCTAACGTCCTCTGCAACCTCTGTGTGGCATAGACAGTGAGAAGGACCTTGTGATATGAGAAAACCACCCCAAATACCTGGTTTCTCCGTCGGATGGAACCCGTGTTCAAGCTGCTTGACATGTGGTCTGGATTTCGTTGCATAGTTTACTGTAAGTCATTCGCTTTATATGGAAGATATAGCTCTAATACACTTCGCCATAATTCAATTAGGAAATCTATTCGATCTAATTCACTTGAAGTCCGAGCTCTGCGCATGCCATAGGCGCTGGATGCGAGCAAAGTCCTCCCGCCCTCCAGTTACTATCTTGCCATGCCGCTTCAACGTCCCTCGGTTGAAAAATACTAGACGTGCAATAACTCCCGAGGCTCAGCAGGCTTACAAGAGGAGACATAATTGACGTTGAACGTTTGATACCTTTCTATCAGACCTCCCGCAGCTTGAGGACGTGCGCCACATAAATCCTACAGGTCGATCAGAGCAAGTATAAGTTCCGGAATAGTTATAACAGATGAATGTCCCCTCCCTCGCGATGTCAGACCTACTACGAGTGCAGTATAAATCGAAATTGGTAATGTCATTGGTATGCCATGCGAAGCGATAGTTTACTACCCCCGTCATCGCGGGTTGTGCGCTAACTTGCTAAAATCTTGAAAATAGATCATTCCACGGCAAGAACAAAAAGATAGTAACATCGTGTGGATGATTCCATTCATATTAGAATATGTACGCTTCTCCTTAGAGCATGTGGACCCTACAAATCAGTCTGAACAGATAAGCATGGGTTCTTTCTTTAACAGAACATTTATAAGTGCGTTTATCCGGAGGACGGAAATAATGTATTCGTACACAGGCAATTTCAAAGCAGATAATACAAACAAATCTCACAACTAGATAATCCAGAGAGCAGGAAACCAACAATGACCCAAATCAAACTTTGTACACAATCCCCTCGCTGATCATCAGCTCATCTGCATGGCCCATTAATTCGCAGAGATGGGTCGCTTCACCAGTACCAAACAGAGCCTCGGCTGGTAGTCCTTCATTGACCATTGCAACGAGATCCTTCAAGAACACAGTATCATCATCTGGTAGACGAGTGGCGAATATCTTCGACACGCGCGCACGGAAGAGCTGCAGTCTATGAGAAGGAAAGGGGAAAATTTTTCGAACGGAAGTTTCTTGAAAGTAGTGACGCGACATACCTTTCAGGTCTATATGCTTCTATACTAAGGGCGGCAGGTGCAGCGTCTGGGACGTTTGGTATATTGACATCGTTGCCGGCCATTTGAATATCTTGTGTCTGGCTTTCGTCGCCCCAGATTGGGTCTGCAGGTACTACAGGTGCTGGAGGCTTCACCGGCGGCGTAGTCATCCGTTCTGGCGAAGGGATGTCTTCATCGCCGTCCTCATCGTCGTCGTCGCCGCTCTCGCCACTGCCATCACCGTCAGCCCCTTTACGAACACCCTCACCATTGTTTAGCTTTCTCTTCTTCCTGCGCTGGCGCTTGGGTACTTCGCGGAAGAGAGCGAAGCGCATGATCTCCTCAGCCTGCTTTGCATCAATGGGCTGAACTTTCAGCGACAGCCTTGCCTTAGCATGGGCGGTCGCAAGACGAATCAAGGTCTCAAGTGTACGAGCCGTGAGCGGCGAAGTCTGTAAAAAATCAGGGATGGCGTCAGAAAAATTTGAAAATGCAGACGTGCGATAGAAAGAACAAGGATTCATCCATTCCGGTGGCGCATATACGTACCTTTTTCTGGTTGCCTTCCATACCCTCGTTCCTTAGGTTAGTGTAAACCTCGACGATGTGGTCCGCAGCTCCTTTAGTCAGAACAGGGGCGGCTTTACTCTTCGCGTATTGAATATACTTTTTGACGAACGCGATGCTCAGAATCTCCATCTTCTTTGGCCTATTGCTGCGCGTTTGGCGCCCCTTGGCTGCGACGCCCATGTGCAGAAGGGGGTCGTATTTCTCCCAGGGGCTCGTGTCCACGGCCTCGGGGTCGATGTTGGCTCCTGGCCCGTCTACGGATAGCGGCTGCGAAAGGTTATCATGACACGGCGTGCCTTCTTCGACTCCAGGCGGTAAATAGCGATGCATTCGGAGGACATGGTCCGCAATAGTACGGTCGCGTTCTTCGTCCACATCGTCCGTAACAATGAAGAGAAGATCGAAACGAGAAAGCAAGGAGTCTGGAAGCGCGATATTCTTGTGGGGGTCTTTGTGTATGTCATACTAAACAGAGTCATCGGTTATTAATATGGTATCTTACGCATCCAACATCGAGGAACCCTTACCTGTCCGTAAATTGGGTTAGCCGCGGCAACCACACTACAACGGGCATTCAAACTGGTGTGAATTCCAGCCTTTGCAATTGTAACAGTCTGCTGCTCCATGACTTCATGGATAGCGACCCGATCAACATCCGACATCTTGTCGAATTCGTCTATACACACGACACCTCTATCGGCGAGAACCATGGCTCCAGCTTCCAGTCTGCGTTCTCCAGTTTCCTTGTCTGTAGTCACTGCTGCTGTAAGACCTACTCCAGAGCTTCCTCGACCAGTGGTAGCGATCGCAAGTGGAGCCGTACCGAGAACGAATCGCAAAAGTTGCGATTTTGCAGTTGAAGGGTCACCGACCATGAGAAGGTTGATGTCTCCACGGATATGTGTACCATTGGGCAAGTTCTTTTCGGCGCCACCCAACAGGAGAAGGAGAATAGCACGTTTGATATGCTCATGGCCGTATATCGAAGGCGCCAGGGATTCTGATAGTAAACTAAAGATATCAGAGCGTTTTGAGAGCTGATTGATACTACGAATATCTGTATCCGTGAGAGGAGTCTGTGCGATACCGCCACCTATCTTGGAAGACAGCAAGTTGATATTATTCGCCATAATCAATGACCTATAAGGAATTATGTACGTCAGTCCGAGACTTCAGACTAGGCAGATAAAACGTACTTGAATCCGCCGTTAGCACCACCTCCAACACTACGATAAATGCCAACCAATTGAATACGGTCGCCAGGTTTACATTTATCCACTAAATCATCATCGAGAATAATGTCCGTGCTTCGTGGCAGCTGACCAGCGGGGGCACGTTCTGGCATTTCTTGGATACTGATTCTTTGATGGTCCTGGAATTGAGAGAAACCGTACTCAGTTTCCAATGGGAAGCCATCATCATTCGTTTGTGGTAGGATTGATGTAGTAGGCGGAAGATTGGAAGAAGCAGACGTTGCGTCGCGGTAAAGGCGGTAATGGAATTGGGTGGTTTCGGGGCAGTAATGAATCGATTTCAGCATTTTTGGTCGGACGAGAGAGCAGCGAGTGATAATTCCTTCCAGCGATATCATCTTCCCGAGGTACTCCGCATGTAATGTACGAGGGCTGACATGGTGATCACCAAAGGAACCAGTGAACCCGACGTGGTAGGTCTTGGAAGAAATGTCGTGTTTCTCTGCATCATAGACGTGTTTGACGACTTCTGTCAACGCGTAATCGAAGGCTGGGAGGTAATCTACGGGATTCTTGAGGAGTCCATTGGCATATTCCCGATTGAAGTCGCGTAAATCATCGAGGTTGACAAGCAGACGCGTCTGGTCTGTGCGGAGAAGACGGTGGATTTCATCCTTGTAGTTATAGATAGGCGAGTCAGATTCCAGGAAACTTTCAAATACACGAGAGATATTGAGAGTCTGCTCATCCTGGGGGACCGCGTCGTCGAGAAGAGACATAGTTGGCAAAGAGGAAAGGCGTTGTGGTGAGAATCGTTAATTGCACGAAAACGCGACAAGACGCGTCAACTGCACCAAGCATTGCCACACACGTACAAGCAACGGCAACTGGCCGACTTCAGTTCATTTCCTTCCAAATGTTTTCCAAATGTTCCCTTACTTTTACTTTCGGCTTCATAGCTTGGTACGATTCAATGGCCGCAGCTAGAGACTTTGACACCTTGATTATCACACTGGCACTGCATTCCGAGTCCCCACGCAGGTTCACTGGACTGACAATCATTCTTGCCGACAGTGCTCAACGTCACTTCTCAGCTAGATTTCTCTGGGAAATGGAAGAAGCTCAAGTCCTTGGTGCAGCTATATCTGCTCTCAGGCGACATATCTGCTGCTCGCTGCGTGTCTATCGCTTCACCCACAGGTTTCTCTACGGCTTGTCGGAATCTGCATGTTAGCGATAACCTGTGCTGTCTTTCGATGCCAACGAAGCGGACAACGGACCTATGCCCTTGCATCGGCCATAGCTCTCATGTCTCACCACCATACTGAACTTATTTCAATCTCACTTGCCTTTAGATGGCACATCCTTTGTTGTAAAAATACTCAGCCCGCCATTCAAATAAAACGACGGTGGCTCACACCGATGTCATTTTCGCGCTCGCACACAATTTTTCCTGTCACGACATAATTCTGGAGTCGGGCGACTTGGGAGGCTTGATTGTGTCTTGAGTCCTTGTCCACTCCCTTGGCAATTGTTGCCAGCCAAAGGAGGTATGTCGTTCACATCGATACGCCAAGTTACCTGAAGGAACGGCCATTTTCACACTTATGTCCGGCTGGTAATGTAATGCCAACCACTTAGCGTTTCCCGAGCTCTCGGAAATCAGTATAACGAAGCAAACAATTAAGGCCAGAACTGAGGGCAAAATCTCGGACCTCCTTATTTCCCCACCCTTCCTCAATGAGCAATGGCGTCTACGGCGTTTATCCAGATGTATATCTCGGCCAGACCTTTTCTACCCATTCAAAGAACACCTTACGGTTTAGTCGCCTAATGGAGCACCTGCCGTTGGTCTCGCGGAAGCCGAGGTTAACGCAGATGCAGCGGACGAGCGGCAACCTTTGTTGAGGCTTATCAGTTCGGCTTTGACGTCTAGACAGCGGTTCCAGAGTAATGCCACGCAAGAAAAGACTATCGCATCTGATCTTACTAAGTATGCTGCATGTGTGAACCCAACTTCGTATTTAGGTCTTCTCAACACTCAGTCAACAGTTCACTGCGCAACAATCAATCATCAACTTAGGACAATACATACATTGATGTGAAAAAAAAAAACAGTAGACAGGAAAGGGACAGGAAGGTATAATCATAAGACAAAGTTTCCTAAAACTAAAACAACAGAGCAAATAAGAAGGATTGTGGAACGTCCGCCAATAGTCAGCGAGCAAGTAGGATAATGAGTGGTTTGGCATTAAGGTCGCCAGGGGAAATCAAGGGTATGCGCGATAGAGTGTTGGTAACGAATCAACGGTTGCGGGCTCGGAGTCCTTTTATTGCCCACAATGCGCAGCCGCAAAAAAAAAAATGGGAATAAGCCAATGGCTATGCGTCCATGAACTAAAAACTTTGATTCAACATCTGACGCACAGCCCACGAGAGGAGGAAACTCACGTTCAAGCATCTTTAATCAGATCACCAGTCTGACTGAGCGCGGGCCTCATTCTCTGACCGTCTCCAGTCCGACTGAGCGCGCTCCTCGTTCTCCGACCGCCGCCAGTCTGACTGTGCGCGGGCCTCATTTTCTGACCGCTTCCAGTCGGTCGTGCCGATTCCACCTCGGGCCTCATTCTCAGAGCGTTTCCAATCTGTTGTGCCAATACCGCCCCTAGCTTCGTTCTCTGACCGTTTCCAGTCGGTCACACCCGACCCGCGAG
>QFFD01006787.1:0-19382 GCA_003314615.1 Pholiota microspora
TAACACCCAGACGTATCTCCTCACCCATGATGTTGCTTCACCTTTGATGCCCACTAATCAAGAATTCACGACTTGGCCAAAGGATGACCATAGCAGGCACAATGATACCCTGTTCCAAGTGACTTTGATTAATGGCAGTCCCAACGAAGCCTGGAAGACGAAATCTGGTCAATTCCGTCTCGTCCACGTACCTACCAAGGTGTCAATGTGGACGCATCCAGAGCAGCTTCCAGACTGGGCATTCAAGCAACAGGAAATTAACGGCAATAAGAACCCCGTTGAAAGGACAGCTATATGGTTTGCAGATGAAATCATCACTGAAGGTAAGATTCTGAATTTATGTAGTCATACACAAACTTAAGCTAACTTTGTTCTAGCTCTTGAGGATGATCGCGAGGAAGAGAAGCAACCTGTCAAAGTACCTAAGAAGATGAACTTCTTCAAGAAATTCGGAGAGCTCCAACTCCTCATGCTCCAACACAATGCTGGATTGACTGCGTCGCATCCATACGCTAGTAGCCCTATCAATTGGCCTTTCCTACTCAGCGGTATCAGCTTCTGGACAGATAATGACAACAAGAAGCAGATTTACCTCATTGGTAACATCGTAGGTTGGTGGACATGCATTGTTGCTCTTTCAATCTACGTTGGTATCCTAGGAGCTGATCTTTTGGCACGGCGCCGTGGTATGGACCCTATACCTGATCGTAAGTTGTAAACTACCTCAGTCATCAACTGAACTAAACAAGTAGTTTCAATTAGCTGTCCGTAACCGTCTCTGGAACAATACCGGATTCTTCCTCCTAATCTGGGCTGTCCATTATGTTCCATTCTTCCTGATGAACCGCCAGCTCTTTGTACACCACTACCTACCATCTCATCTCGCGTCTGCTCTGATCGCTGGCGCAGTGCTCAACTTCGTACTGAGCGAAACCATCAACTACCCCATATCCATCAGGGGCGCCAAAACAAAAGCTCGAACTTTCCAATACTCGGACATTGGTCTCAAGGGCCCAGTAATCTTCACGATTTTCAGTCTCTTCCTATTTTTGATGTTTGTATACATTGCACCATTAACTTATGGTACACCTGGGTATGTCTTCGCAATTTGTTCTGGCAATTATAGACCTCATTGACTCACATTTTTTTAGTCTGACTGGGGAACAGGTCAACAGCAAACGATTGCTTTCGACCTGGACATTGCATTTCGCTGCGAAGGTTACGGATGCATAAGATGGGAGGAAAGAAGAGGCAGAGACTAGTTAGTATACCATGATTGGAAAACAGATTCTCTGTATATAAATATTATTTTTCTGAGCTTGGCATACATAATGGGTTTGCTTTGTATTTTCGTTGCGGTATGAGTGCTGCTCAGACTCTTAGGGTATTTGTGTCAATGATGGTATATCTTGTTTCAGTCACTGGTACTCATCGACATCGACGTCAGATTTAACATATACAACTACTTCCCTCAAGAGCTGCGTTCCCTTGACTGTAATCCCAGTAGACAAGAGATACACCTGTTCAACTTCAGCGCCTAATTCATACCTCTGTACGAGACAGTCCCGTAACGACTCCGCAGTCAGTAGACCAGGAGGATCCTCTGATCCTGAAGGCTGAGGATTGGGTTCTTCGAACGTTGTTCCAAAGAAAGAGAGCAAGCGGAGACCTGTGAAATAGAGATCCGGATAATCCTCTGATTCGTCTTGCAGTTGTAAAGCTTCAACAAGAGTCACGGCATTGGATCCTCCCGATAGTAAAACGGCAACGCCGTCGACCAACCCGACTGTATCAGCCAAGATCTTTGGGTCGATAGGAACTTCCCCTGCAACTGACGGGATATAGAACATATCCGCGCAGCGGATTGGTAGTTCTCCGTCGAAAATGTCGTACATAACTTCCGTGGCAATAACTTGATCTGTTGTACCAGTATCTGGCCAGGAAAACAACAACGAGAATAAGAGGTTTTTATCGCTGTTGTCGAAATTGAAGTCTTCCAGGGCAACATAACACAGATCGATGGCAACTTCGTAGGATGGGGCAACACGCAGAGTAGCGCGAATCAAAGTTGGACAGTCCGATATTACACGGGTGGGTTTGTATGAAGGTGTATTGAGCGATCGACTCAGTTCCGAGATAACTCCTGAAAAATCGACGTCTGTAAGAGAGTTTGTATAGCAGTTAAGCCTGACTGCAGTTTCCGACGGGAAAGTTATACACCGAAAGAAAGGTTCAATAAAAGTCTTTGTAGCTGCCACAAATAGATATTGTAGCGAGGCAAGCTGTACTTGCTCAGAGGTGACCATCGGAAGGGCTTCGTCGAGCTCCAAGTGCTCTAAGTCAGGCATCGCTTTCAGCGCGTCCATGAATAACTTGCCACTCATCCTCGAAGTTTCTGGGAGGTCCGCTAATTTCAAATGGGTAATGCAATGGAAAGGAGACGACGGCATGGACCAGTTGATTTCGCAGTTGGTCAATTCTAGATGGCGCAGTCGTTTGGTTTTCGATATGACCGCTTCCGAAACTGGGATAGGATCCCAATCGTCGTCCGAGTCGTCTTCGAGAACATAAGGTGGGCCAGCCGTCAAGCACAGAAATTCCAGTCGGGGAATTGTTTCTGGCAACTGCTTTTCCAAGTCGAACCATTGTGCCAGATTGACATACTGCATGGACAATTTCTTGACTCGCGATCCATGCTTGAGAGCTAATCTTAAGCCTGGTATCATCCCGGGAAATGCTGCTTCCTCCGAGGCATTCGCGTTGACTATGAGGCTTGTCTCTTTGGATCGTTTAAGCATTTCTTCCACCCATTGGAAGTTCTCGATTGGCAGATTGGTCCATAGAGTCGGAGAACTGATGGCGACGTTCCTCCAGTAGCGACAGACATGTGTCATTTTGATCCATTCGAACAACAGGCATCCATCCGGGTTCTCCTTCCTCTCAGACATTTCGTCCGGCTCGAGTATCTGGGCGAAGGAGAAAATCTGAGATAGAAGTTCGGGGGGTAGACATGATATCGAGGCGAAGGTATTTCGCTGCGATTTTAGTGCCAGAACCGAGCTAGGACAGGAGCTCTTCTCGATGGCTTCATCAATCAACTGACGTGCTTCTGCGATCGGAATATTCGATTTCGCGTTGGTGATACTGAGTGGCATTGCTGAGGCAAGACTCGGGACAAGTTTATTGAGGAAGTAAACCTGCTGCGGGCTGTCATGTCGCACTGGCCACCCGCTACCTAGTAAGCAAGGTGTTGCTGATTCTGATGATGACTCTCAAGTAAGTATGTGGAAGAGTGGCACAGGAAAGTGGAAACAGGAGTTTCAATCACAATGGACTGAGCGCTTTAAGGTCCACATAGATAGTCATTATGATGTGATTGCCTCATTACAAACTTCTACTTCATGTCACCGGTCCATTTCTTTCGTTACTTTATTTGAATTTATGTAGTTGCATTTGAGCAAGTATTTGGTGCCAGGAACTTTCATCAATTCAATAGCATTTATCATCGAGTCAAACAGGAGAATAGAATATGGATTGTACAAAGAGAGAGACGTAAGGGAATATAGGACAGACATAACCATCGAACACTCTATCGAAGAGAGACTCGTTGTTTATCAACTACCCATTCAACCGTTGATTAGGCGGAAGAAGTTCGTTGCTATTGGCACTTCACCAGAACCGATTGCAGCATAGATGCATTAAAGCACTGCTCGGGCAGAAAGAGGCCATTGAAGATGGAGGAAAAAAAGGAAGAAGAAAAAACAGAACACAACGGAGAAGAAGCACAAGAGCAATAAGATTGAATTTCCGGAAGATGGAAGAGCTCGACGAGGAGCATAGGCGAAAAAATTCAAGTTTCATTGCAGCTTGTACAAATAAAGACAAATACTACGGTTCCGACGATCGATCAGGGCATCATCGGTCGAGTCTACATTTGGTCATTATACTAGGCGCGCGTTGTGTATGCCATTCCTTTTGCCTTGTCCCTTCTGCTTCCCTCTTCTCTCAGCTGTCTGTTCATTCTTTCAGCATTTGACACAAACTCTACACGCTGGTGAGTTTCTGACGCGTTCTCCGCATACTCATCGATTCAAGTGATTCTCTACCTTTTCGCAGTCTCGATTTCCACCTTCTATGACACGCAACGAAAGTTATGAGTAATCTCAGGACCGTGTTGGAGAATCTAAAGAGCAAGAAAGCTACTGAACGCCAGGAAGCATTGCAATCTGTCCGAAATGCTTTCTCTAAAGACAAAGTGGTCGCAAACTTTCATATTACTCGGGACGGAGAAAGCAATCCTGTTATGTGGCTTCCAGTCTTTCAGGCTCTCTTTACAGCTGTGGTCATCGAGAAAGAGCAGCTAAAGAGGACATCGTCAGCTGGAGCGGCAACGCGTAGGCTTGCTGAGGCAACTAACATCATCCGATGGCTCACTGAAAGGAGCGTGCGATTCTTGAACAGAAAGGTAGTATCGCCTCTGTTCCAGCACTTTACACAGATGCTGGCAACCGACAAAACTCACGATTCGGATCTTTTTCATCCAGTAATTTTGGACTATGCCAAAGCTCTCAAATGTTTAGTGTGCTATACCCCTCATCTTGAACATCTGGATCCAGCGTTATGGGTTAGATTGGTCGAAATCAGCTTCAATATCATATTGGCCGATCCTGTCAAAAGCACATTCATTGACGATGAAGATCACACCAACCCCTCCACCCCGATGGCGGATGACGACGACATGTACATAGATTATGAGCTTGCCGATGTTGGCACCCCGGGACCGTCTACTAAGGGGAACAAACGTGCACGAGATCCGACTCCATTACCTATCCTTGCCAGTCCTAATGCAAAGAAACGACGCCTTCAAACATCTGTCACATCAGAGCAAGTTGAATTTGCATCGATTCTGTCGATTCTTCTTGCATCCCCCGTTGCACTTATCCTAAACAGCAATTACCCACATCTTCCAACCTCTATCCTAAACCGCCTGCAGCGATTTCTGGAACGATATCCCGCAGATTCCTCGTTACTCTACGACTATATCAGTATCCTCTCTGCTACTCTCGATCATCTTTCCTTAAACAAGAAGCAAGAAGTAGAGCTATTTGCTCGTTCTACTTGGGTTGGCTTGGTTGGTTTGTGGGGAACAAAAGACAAGCGCATGAAAGAAGGCTTAGTTGTTGTGCTGCGACATCTCTTTCAATTCATTATATCCCCAAGTTACTCAGATGACGGCAAGTTGCCATATTTCGATTACACCGATGGGATTGGTCGCCTGTGGCATTTGCTCGATGCTGAAGCAGAAAATAAATGGGGCGTCGACGGACTGTCGTTGGATGCATTGAGGCTCCAGGTCATTGGGCCAACAGATACTCATCGTCGCAGGGATGACGCTTTTACCGCGAAGACATTCCGGGCGGGTTGGAATTTCGACACGGAACAGGCGTTGTGCTGGGCTATTCTCGAGCTGCGAGCGGATTGTGCTGGAAAGGTGTGTCTGCTCATCATTTACTGGCCTTTGAAACCATCGTTAAATTCAAGATCTTAGCTATTCCAACTTTCCGAATCCATGCAGCATTCTACACCAGCAGCAGGGTATTCACGTTATTCCAAGCGATTCAAAGTGGAGAGCCCATTGTCCTCGCTTCTGCATTCCATTCAAACAGGAAATGTAACTCGTGTTCGGAATTATCACCTTCAAACTCTCCTCTTTTTTGTGGATCGGCATTGGCCTCTTGTGCACGACTCGCAAAAGCAAGAGGTAATTGATACTCTACTTCAATTCGTTGCAATTGAAGAAAGCACAGTTCAATCCTGGGTGTTTGTCAATTTTGCAGCTATCGCTCATGCGGAAGGCTTGAGAACGGCTCGTAAACCGACGGATGTCCCATACGCGTTAGACTCAGCGATGTGGGATTCCATATGGACCCATGCCGTTCGCCGGGCAAATGCACCGGTCATCTGTCGTGCTGCCTGTCATACTGGACAGGCCCTTCTACTTTCCTTCTATTCGCATACCCCAAAACCCGCTCAAGTCCTCCTCACTACCCCGCGCGTTTTGCTAGACATCGAAACGTTTGCAAAGGATATGGATGTCCAAGGCCCTTCTTATCCTTTCGATGCCGTTTGTATATTCCTTTCCCAGTGCCTCATTGTCGCGAGTCAAGATGCTCGGCTGTATCGCATGCATCTTGAAGATACGGTCCTCAACTGGTTCATTGGAAGCTGGAAATTAACTCGCAATCGGATGAAGATGGCTCCCTACGCAACAATGGATATTCTGCATTTACTCGAAACTATATGCGGCCTCTCGAAGCGAATAGACCTCGAGTTTCGCCCCCTACTCCCAAAGAGTGAAATCGTTGAAAATATAGTTCGCGAAAACAAGACAAAAGTTATTCGAGATTTTCTCCTATATGCGACTGTCCCAGCCTTTGTTGCAGGCTCGAATCGGACGTCTGATGATTCTATTTCACAAGCGAAACCCAAGAAAGCAGATGAATATGAGAAAATCCTCGTTGCACCTCGGGGAAGAGAGAGGCGTATATCGTCCTTTTTGCTGAACACATTAGAGCCTCTAATTGCCGAATGGGAAAGTTACGGGGACCACAAAAACCATGCCACCGCGGAAATGGCTCGTCAATCCCTAGACATCGCTACCAGTGCCATTACCTTCGAAACATTACTCGTTCTCAATGGCGTCAGTCCTAACCGCCAAGTTCTACAGAACGCATCCAAGTTAATGACCTTGATTGTACGCCTGTTGACAGATCCAAATTGGTCCACGCCGGAAAGGTTACTCGTCGCACATGGACTCGAGATTTTGCTTCCAGTAGAAGAGAACGCTAACGACGACACATTTCGAGAGGCACTGTCGCGACCTTGCGAAGACTCTGGCATCAAGGAGCAGACTTTGCACCGTTTGCTTTCCGAGAATGTCAGAAGTAAGCAAAGCTCGGGTTTTGATCAGTGGATTTTTCTTCGCCTGTTATGGCAGAATGTAGAGGTATGTTCTCAGTCATGTTTGATTGAGCGTTCAATCTGACGACTTTCAGCTGCAGGATGCTCTTGGTATGGTCAACGAAACTGTGAGGGCAGTCCTAGAAAACGTCATTGCCATGCCTTCCAGTTCGAACGGTCAATCAATGGGTATGGAAGACCGCGATGGATTTGGGCCGATTCGAACAGCTAGTAATATCCCAGGCTCGACATCGGATGCCCGTAAATGGGAGGACGATCGACCTATGAAGCATGTCATCGAAATATGCGTTGGCGTTCTGGCATGTGGTCCATTTTTGCAATCTCCTTCCTCAAAACCAACTCGTGACAAAGAGCTAGCACAGCTGCTCATTTCGAGCGCGGAAAGCCAACCTGAAAAGTTTTGCCTTGTGTGCCCTATATTTTTCAGCCGAGTCCGTCAAGGTACTTTGGCCTTGCCCATAAAACATCTAAATGCCTTCTTCGACAAATTTGGCCCTTTACTTCAAGAGTATTTCTACTCCAAAAGCGAGCCTTTCCAGTGCATCTTACTTGAGTTGCTTAGTTGTTGCATGGGAATATTGAACTCAGAAGACACCAAAACTGAAGATGTGCGCGGTAAATTCAGTCAACTCTGTGTTTGGCTATCCTCCTCGCTCAAGAATAATAGAATCCGATCTTGGACTCTGCGAGACGCGTGCATCCGTTTCATGGACAAATATCTATCTGCAGATCCCGCCCAGAAATCATGGGCATCACGCGCCGACTTCAAGAATGAGGAAGAGCATCGCGGTCATCTTCCTACATCTCTACTGCTCTTCCTCAACAGAGATATAGATATTCGGGTCCGATTCAGGGCCGCCGTCGTCAATGCGCGGCTCTACTCTATAATGGCCCAACTGAATGTTGACCCGATAAGTCTATACCAGCGCATGTCGGAGACCTACGCGGAAGATGTTGGCGAGTACGTATAAGCCATTTATCTCACCACTTGTTTCTAGCACTGACATGCATAATTCTTCAGCTATGAGCGTATGTTGACGCGCATCTTGTCTCTTGGGAATATCATGATTGTCAGCTCTGCCGTTCGCCGAGGCCCGTATTGGCATTTGCTCGAAACCTTCATTCACAGTCAACAGTACACGAGTCATATCGAGGCTGTCCTTCAAGGAGTAGCCCAAAGACTCGGGCTGACTTCCTTGTCAGCTCTATTTGAGGCATATGCGTCTCAAATTGCTTACTCTGTTCGTTCCGCAGGCGCGGATATTACGACCTTTCCTCCTCATGTCTTGGGCTATAGGGACAGACGACAGTCTGCAGAAGCTGCATTCCGCCTGTTCACTCCAACTAATCTTCTGAATGACGGTCGTACCCAATTCGAGAGTCACTGTAGCATGATCCAGAAGAATGTCGCTGACGGCCTCCAAGAATGCTTCGGAGAAATTGTTGGCCTCTGCATTGCGAGCTGGTTACATACACCTACACCTTCACCCAAACGGGCGGAAGGTAGCGATGATGATGAAATGCTCGAAGTCAGCAAAATCGAAGGAGGAGACGAACAAAGCTCAAAAAAGCTTGAAGAATATCTGAAAAATATGATGCATCCTCTTGATCCATTTTGGTCCATCTTCGAGGAAAACATTGATAGCATCGTGGCCACGATTTTACGATGCTTGGGAGACCAAGATTCATCCGAAGGTGGTGCAATCGTAACGGAATTGCAAGCCTTTGATCAACTCAACAAAGCTAAAACCGCTTCAGTGTTCTCATCTTTAGTCATCTACTGCTCTTTCGATACATTCAAGCCACATCAATACAACCTTCCAAGTTTCGGTACAAAAACAATCCTCGAGAGTCTAGCATGGGTAACGGCTCGAGTGCCGGACGCAATATCAAAGTCAACCACTTACCATGTATTGCATCTCCTCGTAGACGCCATTCACCGTACTCCTCTGGTCAATGAACAACATCGTTTAATTAATGCCATGGCTCTTTGGATGGCCTACCGACGTTCTGACCTTGAAGACCTGACTATTCTCGACACCGTCATTCACTGTGCAACTTCATTTTTTGCCCAATCAGACTTGGCTCGTTCTGCTCAATCAATTCTGGAAGTTGCTTTTACCTATTATCGAGCACTGAAGTTCGAGAAAGATACCACAGGCCTTCAGAATTCTCCGTTATCAAACTTTCTTGTTCGAATATGTTGTATCGCCCACGACTATTCCTTCAATTCAGATGATCCTCCAGTCCGAGACTTGGGGAACGAATTGCTAAACTGGATCGATCAGCAGACATATTTGCTTTCTAAAGCCCCGATCTTACAGCGAATGGTTGCTCGGGCTCTTGCTGCCTGGCCACACCAGCCATCGTCTGAATTGCGACCGATTTATGAAGAAATCATGCTTGGCGATCTAGCATCGATTTTGGAAGACCACCACCGTTCGTCCAATAAATTTAGGCTGGTCCGTCGTATCAAAGAGCAAACTCTACTGGGTCATGACAAAGAAAACCAATTCTCAGAGAAGTTCTTTTGGAGGTTGAAGGAATATATGCCATCTTCTGATCGTCTGCAGGATGAAGACATATCCGCTTTCACTGAACTTCTAACAATAAACCACGGGAAGATCTCTAGCTTCAGCCCGGAACAGCCTGATCTTAACGCCCCTCGCGCTCGCCAGCGTCGTATATTCAGAAGGAAAGGAGGAGCAAACGATATTCTGGCTCAAGACGCAATTACACTTGGCCTCCTAGTGATGCTACAAGATGATGACCCAGTCCGTGTATCCCGCGCCTACCAAACACTCAAGCTCATCATGTCGATCTCCCAAGAAGAGCCTGGATTCACCCCAACGGAATATCGTAGTGAAATTGCCTTTTTCAAGGTCTACAAGCGTTTATCCATACAGCGTGCTGTACCGAATGTAGAAGAGACGCTGACTTCAGATATTTTTCTGGAGGCCTCAAATGACTTCGAACGATGGGTTTCTCTTTTGACCGTCTTACTCAGCGACACGCTTGCCGTCATCGATCCATACTTCGCTCAGTTGACTCTGATACTTATGTCGGACACAACATTTTCGGAGGAAATTCTGCCCATTCTTGTGTACACTGTGCTCGTCATGCAGAATGCCAAGAAACTCACGCACGTCACAGGATCCTTGCGTAGCCTGTTATCAACATATTTCACTGCTATTCTTTCGTCGGAAAACGTGGCACTGCCTTGTGTACGGTGTATAGTTGATATCGCCTTACATCTGCGTTATTTCACTGTCAGGACCAATGATGCACTGGCTTACAATAGGTGGTTGAGTATTGATTACGCTTTGCTCGCTCGAAGTGCGGTTTTGTGCGGCGCATACACGACTGCACTGCTTTTTGTAGAGATCGCATCAGAACAAACTCATGACGATCGACACGATGCCAATACGGAACAAGTTATGTATGAAATCTATGCACACATCGATGAACCTGATGGCTTTTATGGCATCAAGACGAACAATCTCCAGCAATTCTTGATCAAGCGGCTGCATCACGAAAAGCAATGGGACAAGGCATTCCGATTCCACGGCGCAGCTCTAGAGGCCGGTAATTCTCGCACAGTTGAAGAGGAAGGACTTCTAGAATCTTTTCATTACTTTGGTTTTGATCATCTGGCAATTGATACTCTGAGAAATTTGCCAGGACAATCGTCTTCGTCATCTGAAAATTTATCGTCGACGTCGATGAATTACAAACTAGCTTGGCGGACAGAAACATGGGACTTGCCCGATCAACCAAAGGATTATGCGAGTGCGGCTTTTTACCGTTCTCTCAGAGCAGTTTACCGGGAACGTGATCCACATCTAGTTGACAGCGTCATCCAATCCGGCTTCTTAGAAGAGATGTCACTTCTAAGATCCTTGGGATCCGAGAATTTAGCTGAAATCAGAACTGTATCTCAAGACCTTATGTGCTTGGGGCAGATCCTACAATGGAGACACGAAGCTATTCAAAACCTCCTAAAAGTGGAAGAGATGTCACTTGAGAGCTGGAAAGAATTTATAACTATAGACCCGGACTTCCAGTGAGCTGTTTTCTGTTCCAATGAATATTAAAGACTAAACTCCAACCAGGTTTTCTGACTTAGAATCCCTTATGGCGACCCGCATCTCTCTCGTTCGTTCTGTCAGACAAAGAGAGGAACGTCAACAGATAGGAACAGCAATTGGACCATTCGTCAAGGGCTTGAGGGATGTCGAAAAAAATTGTCTACTTCGTCTGTCGGAGGCTGCAAGGGCATCCAATCAAGTACAGATCTCACTGAATTCAGTCGTTCGTGCACAGCAATTAGACGTCACGCCGTCTGCAGAGGTCTCTGAAGAGTTTGCTAATGTTTTATGGGTTCAGAAAGAAGAGAAACTAGCCGTACAATTTCTTCGGCATCTCATCGAAAACGATTCAGCAATGGATGATGGTACTTCTGATCTTGCGCGCAGGGCTATATGGCTGTCTCGTCTGGGTACATGGACATCCGAAGCATGTTTGGAGAAACCGGCTGAGATTTGGGATCATTATTTCGATCCATCTATCGAACTCTTGGAAGCAGTCAAAAAAACAGGCCACTTCGACCCCGCTCACGCGACAATATACAGACAATGTGCCATGTTTGCTGAGCGCCAATATCATGCGGCTTTGAAGTCTCCTGATGCTCTCAGATGGAAGGTCTATGTCGACCGAAAGACACAGGAAATTAAACGACTCAATTCATTACCCACTGCGAAGGATTTCACTAGTGAAAGGAGCAGAGCGGAGCGACTTCTGAAAGAAGATAGTGAACTATTTCTGAAGCACAGTATTCTTCGTGATACCTCTCTGAAACAAGCAATCGATATGTATGCTCGATGCTTAGAAGCATCCAGTCAGTTCGATAGTGACTCGGCGATCCGTTTTTGCTCTCTGTGGCTGGCCAATTTTGATGCCGAATCTATTCTTTCGTGTGTTCAAGCAGCTCTTGAGAGAATACCCTCTCGAAAGCTCGTCTTCCTTGCCGTAAGTCCTGACAATAATGGTACCGAAATCACCCACTGACCTCCGCTCAGTATCAGCTAACTGCTCGATTGGCAAACGCACAATCCGCACCCCAACCGGAAGCCCAGGAGAACTTGCATCGAATTATCGTTCGAATGTGTCAAGAGCACCCGTTCCACATACTATATCAAGTATATTGTCTGTCAGATCACTCCACTTTCGTCCCCAGTAGCAGGCGCCAATCGTTAGCTAGCCAGGAAACACAAACTGAACGCGGCACCGCTGCCAGTACTCTGCTTGATCGCCTACGAATTGACCATGTTACCGGCAAACGAGTTCGCGACATTGAAAGTCTCTGCAATGCCTGTCTGGAGTGGGCCAAATATCCAATCAAGGTTCCACGCTACATGAACAAACAGAAGGGTGCGCTTTTCAAGATTCCTTCTGGGGTCAAAATTTTGGATATATCAAATCTACGTGTGCCGGTATCGACTGCACGCACGCCACTAGATCCCACCATGCAATACAAAGACTGTGTCTGGATACAGCGGTATGAGCCTACCTTCGACACAGCCGGGGGCAACAATTTGCCCAAGATCAACGTTTGCCTAGGTTCAGATGGTAACGCATACAAGCAATTGGTGAAACAACTTAGTATATTTAATGATGACAAGGCTGATATATTCTTTGCACAGTTCAAAGGCGAAGGACAAGATGATTTACGTCAAGATGCAGTTATGGAACAAGTCTTCGAGCTAGTAAACGGAATGCTAGAGCGTGATCGAGAGACACGTCGTCGTGATTTGAAAGTCCGGGACTACAAGGTTATTCCTCTAGCCAGTCAGGCGGGGATAATGGAATTCGTTGGCAACACCTCTCCTCTCCGAGAGTGGATGTACAAAGCACACCCTATGTTAGTAATCTACCACTTCAATCTCACAGTGACTTATTGTCTCCGGCAGATATAACCCCAGAGATATAAGATTCAGCACTCTTAATAACGAAATGAAAGAATTACAGAAAAACACAGGGAATGATCCAGAAAAAATGCTGGCATTCTTCCTCGATAGGCGCAAAAAATTCAGACCAGTCATGCGCCACTACTTTACGGAAAAACACAAAAATCCCATCAACTGGTTCCAAATGCGATTGTGCTACACACGTAGCGTCGCAACCAACTCTATTGTCGGCCACGTCCTAGGTCTTGGTGACCGACATAGTTCAAACATTCTCATGGATAATGTCAGCGGAGAGGTTGTACATATTGATCTGGGCATCGCGTTTGACCAGGTATGGTTTAATCGTCTATCGATATATACATTCTAACCAGGGATGACCACTAGGGCAAGCTCCTCAATATTCCAGAGAAGGTACCATTTCGAATGACTGCAGATATTGTCGATGGGATGGGACCGTCAGGCACCTCCGGCGTGTTCCAGAGATGCGCGGAGGAAACGCTTCGTGTACTGCGGGAGGAATCAGAACTGATCATGACGGTCTTGGAAGTGTTCAAACACGATCCGTTACATTCATGGTGCGTTGTGGTATTAATTTGTGGAAAAACCCATTTGCTTCATTCTTCTTCCAATAGGACAGCGAGCGAAGTGAAGGTGAAACAGGCACAATCGGATGCGCCTGCACCAGCACCGACAGTGGTAAACGACACGAAACAGTTTGGCCATGGTATTGGGATCGACATGACGAGCGGTTCTGCGGATGAGGCTGCGGACCGTGCTCTCAACTCGGTCGCACGCAAGCTTGATAAATCACTCAGCGTAGAGAGTACAGTGAACGAGTTGTTGGCCGAGGCGATGGATCCCATGAACTTGGCTACGATCTTTGTCGGTACGTGATATCAAAGCGCTATCTGCGAGTCAGTCTGCTGACATTTCGTTGCGTTTTCACAGGCTGGTTCCCGTTCATGTGATTGACTATCTGACTATTGACTTGATTTTTCTTTTCTCATTGTAAAATTATTAACTTTCCACTGCTTTTATACCTCACATATGTATCTATCTATCCACAAACTATGTATCACTCTCCAAAGCCCTATTTGTGCACTGCAATCCCTAAATCAATGAGCTGCGGTTCTCTAAGCTCGTATATGCGCAATCTTACAGAAGTATTCCCTACCAATCTTCTACAAAATCATCCCTGTTCGGAAATAAGGGCTCTACGGTTTCTAATAACAGAATTTACGACATGTGTCATGTTCATATTTTTGTGAGGCAGATTCTGTCCGATTCCAGAAGTGCATGAAATTAGGCTTCGAATTGTCACATTTAGGCGCCCGACTAAACGTCGCTGTTCTAGATTCAATCGAATCCATGGAAGTACTGTACCATTTCGACCGATTGTTCAAATCACGCATCACAGGCCCCCGTGAACTGAACAAATATGCAATTCGTCACGCATCACGGAGGGTAGAGAACAGCTATAAAATCGAGATTTAATAGCCTAAAATTGACAATTTTTTCTAAGCTCATTATCACATTTATACAGGCCAAACAATGTAGTCCACAGTGCTTTTCTCTGTACTGACGGCCCCAAAGTAAGTGAAAGGATTATTTCTCTATGATTTTGCCATTATTTTACGTGAACTTTGTCAATAATGAACAATTTTTTCACTCGTCACGCATCCTTCCGAGCCGTGAACATCTTGAACTATTGGCGTCACGCATCACAGGCCGTGAACAATCGGTCGAAATGATACAGTATCGTGTTTCTCACGCTTTGCCATTGATTGTGTAGAATTCCCATTTTGGGAAATATGGTACTTTTGCCGAATATATGCGGCGCAAATAACACTTGCTTATATTGTCATGAATGGCAACCTCAAAGCCCCTGAATAAGGATTGGATTTGATCATGATGAGCATGAGGTACACAACTGTGAACAACAATTTGTGAGGTGAATACATATAGTAAACAAAATGGTGAGACACTTCAGCGGCGGTGGCACATTATAATGTCTCAGGACGACTTGAACACAAAACACCATCTCTTACACCCTTCGAACTTATTGGCCAATATCTTTAACTATTCATACCCCACCTACCGCTGACAGACCCGCACACACTAATAGTATCGCTATCTTCATTTACGTTCCCTCACGAAAAACGACGAAGCAACATTTACTACGAAGCAATATTTACTACAATCAATCTGAAGGCCAAACATCATGTCCTTTGCGTGCAGCAAACCTTTAGAACAGTGCAATGCCACCTGCAAGCTCGAACTATATCCGCAAGCTCCAGAAGTGCAAGCGTGCCACCGCGTTGAATATGACAATACCTCGTCGAGCCACTCACCCGCATCTGGCGTTGGCATGTCAAATGTCAATTTCCATATGACTACCGATACAAACCTAGGCTTCGCTTCCGGTGGCGCAGGTACCGACTCTGATTTGGGGACCTCAGTTTTGTCTCCCGATGACAACCAGGCGCAGATGGATATAAGCGCAGGCAACTCAGACTTGGGAGAGAACATTGGCATCAGGGTTAGCAGGACTCCCGATGTTCCGTTGAAATACCCGACCCCCACCTTGACCACCTTGACCACCTCCGCGACATTACCCAACCTTGCATCAGGCTACATCAAGCTTCCTGAGTCCCCGATTCCCTCCAACCAAGAGACAGCCAAGGTTTCACGTGCTGGAATTCCAGTCTCTGGGTCGCCAGATGAACCGGTATCTGCACTTCAAAGTAGTCCTGTTTTTCGCACAAACGCGCATTGTCTGCACAGGAAAACAGCGTCTCTTGATCTGCGCGACGATTTTGTGCATGCCGCACAGCATTCCGGGTCCGGGGATGTTCAGAGGGTAGATCACGGCCCCAATTACGAACACGACAATAATTATGACAATGACGGCAATGAACATAAATTCAACCCTACGAATGGAAGGGTGCACAGCAGTGTTGTATGTGGCAATGTCAACCTACAGGCTCAGTGGTCGACATCTATACCCCACGTCGGGGATTCGGGAGAAGGCAGGAACTCCCCAGACTGACGCGGGGAAGTATGTTCGTGGCCTTTAAAAATATAGGATCACAGACGAACGCTATGAGAACGGGGATGAGGTTAGGGGTTGGTGATTATGTCATGCCTTTGACGCTTATGATTCACTGGCGCTTATTTCTTGCTTACGACTTCATGAATTAACGTTTTAACGCTCGCTGACGTTAGGGGTAGAGTTGATGTATGATATCAATACAATGTGACTAGTACTTAGCCTCATGTTGGCAGCTTTTGTAATGCTTTGCTTCTAATTTTTTTGTATATGAAGTACCTATCGACCATAGTGTACTGAAGTACTGTAGCATTTCGACCAAGTGTTCATGTCATATATATATATGTTATTTTGGCTCATGAACTGAACACTTGGTCATGTGACATATGTCATTTTGGATCCTGCTGTTTTAGCAAGCTGTCATGACAAAATCTAACATTTTCTCATTTACCACAAAATTGATCATACATTTGACCCAAACTGTTATTTCTGTGTTATTTAAGTCCATTTTCAGTTAAACGTTCTGAATTATATCTGCCTAAATACCAAAAATTTCTATACACCAGATCAGTGAACACTTTTTGGTTATGTCATATGTCATTCCTGGCCAGTCCCAGTGAACACCCAGTTGAAATGCTACAGTACCTGGCACCTTTTCAATGTTATACTATGTGGGATCCTCGGGTCCCAAGTATATCTGCCTGTCTACATGAAGGCAATGTCAACAATACATGATTGAATAGTATAATCACTGATACCCTAAGTTTACTTACAAGAAGCTCAACTGGTCGTCAACTGGAGTCAACTTGTTACTACCAAATATAATCAATTTGAGCAGAATTGTCATTGTGTTCATAATCCAATTCTCTGGGCATGTCCTCAAAATATTCTCATTCAACTAGTTTTGTGCCTGTCATTAGGAAGTGTTAGACTCCTGCATTTGCCAGTACATTGTATCAGCCTTTTATAGTTATCACGGTCACAAAGAAACTAATTGTGACGCTATCACTCCAGTACAGTCGGCAGGTTCAAACTCGGCGTTTCATACCTCCGGCATTGCGCGCAGCGGCACGACGTCCACAAGACGCTCAACAACCGCAATTTGTCTCTTTGCGAGTCGTTACATTTAGTAAGTCTTGCTGAGGTTTACTCTAAGTCTTGCTGAGGCTTACTCTCGAGTTTGTTTTTTTTGGTCTTTTCTTTGCTAAACGTTCACATTTCCATTTTGATTTTTCAGTGGCGCATCCAAGTTCAATGTTGCCTGACATAGAAATGTTGATATCGGAATCCTTGAATGAGAAAATACCGATAGAAGAGGCGTATAAACAAATCGACGAAATAATCGAGAAATATCAACTTTCTATTTCAACTCTGAAATCTCACCGAAATCGCTATGCACCGATCTCGCGTTTTCCACCCGAAATCATGTGCAGAATCTTCGCTTACACGCAGACAAATGGTTCATACTATAGCGCCTTGAGGTGGGTCAAACAAACTACCCATATTACACGGTGTTGGAGAAACATAGCTATCAATTCCCCAAGCCTTTGGGTTAACCTACCCATCGACGGAAATCCACTACGGCTCGAATTACATCTTGAAAGATCCAAAGATGCTAGCCTTGTGATAGATTGCGACCTTCACGACGCAGATTACAGCGAAGGATTATTTCAAGCTCTCAAACACATTACACGCGTCAAAGAGCTATGCCTACGGAACGTGAGCTCAAATATGTGGATTAACTTGGAGAAGGTGTTACCCGAATCTGCTCGACGATTGCAATGCCTTGTTGTGAACGGATCAGCCCATGATCAATTTTCTGTCCTTGATATCCTTGAATCAAATTTTCTTACTATACGTGTCCTGTGCGATACAGGTAGACTACGCCATGTTGAGTTGGTCAACTGTAACATCGACTGGAATACTCACATCCTGCGCTCTCTCGTACATCTCAAGTTCCACAACATTCCAGCCACTTGTAGGCCAACTGGAAGGCAGTTCGTGGATATGCTCAGAGGAATGCCTGATCTAGAATTCCTAGACCTTCAAGATGTCTTTCCACCAGATACATCAATCTGGCCATCCAACTCCTGTGTCCATTTCGCTTCACTCCAAACCCTCAATATGTCCTGCACAGATCATGCTGCTGAGAATTTCTTTGTCACTTTCCCGCCAACAGCTGCAGTTACTGTTCTATGCCGTGTTGCAAGAAACAGTGCTGCCGTAGCCACCGCTGACGCTATAAACTTTTCTGGCTTCATCTCAGGCCTTGCGCGATCATATTCCACTTCATCAACCGTATTCAGATCTATTGCCCTTGAACAGATTTACGACCCATTAAGCCATAGTTCGGGTATCTTTGGAACTGATATCCATTTCTGTACCCGTTCGCACAAAGACTTCCAGTTTCCCCAAGGGAAAAGTTTCAACCCCAACTTGAAATTGTCGCTAGATGCTCTAGCACACACATTGCCTGGTTTAATTTCCAAATTCATGACCAGCATCTTCAGTGGTGCACTGAATTTACAGCACGTCGAACAGGTGTATATAGGGTCCTCCATTGCACTATCAGATTTAATGGACCAGACACTCAGTTGTACACTTGGAACACTCCCTAATTGCCGGTCTGTCTTACTTAAGGAGGACTCATGCGAATACTTAATCAGTGCCCTGCGACAGCATTCGCCCCCTAAAAGTACCAATTCATCCACTTCAAAGTCATCAATGTCTTTCCTTCATCTGTCCTCGATTATCATTCAGGAGGCGAACTTTGGGTCCGCCGACGGGAAGCTAACACCCGAATTTCTGCGAGAATGTCTCATTCAACGCTCTGAATCTGGCGCGCCGGTAGAGAAATTGACCATTGAATCATGCAAGCGAATTGGTGAAGATGACGTAGATTTGTTGAAGGAAATTGTGGTCGACGTGGGCTGGGATGGCGAAGTGAGCTTCACCGATACCGAAGAGGAGGAGGACTATGACCACGAGCATAATGAATATTGTGATTCTTATGACGGCGAGGATAGTGATTATTATGGCTACTGGTAAACTACAAACTTCATCACAATACCATACAATTCTGAAATATCAGTACTGAATCCTTGATTTCCATTTATGTGCATTTCAGCTAAATCCTGACATGGAAGAATGAGTGCCACTGAAGATTTGATATAGTGGATTCAGTCAAGATTACAACAGTCCAATAGGAAGAAAATAGAGATCACTAGGTATATTCTAATTATATACATGATTACTACACAGGATCAATCTCAGTCCCAATTAAAATCACACCTACGTAAATTTGCAGGAGGACTCCTTCGATCGATGCGCTACCGGGAATGAAAGTACTTTGGTCCGTTGAGCACAAGCGCTAGAGAACGAATCCT
>QFFD01006815.1:0-11955 GCA_003314615.1 Pholiota microspora
AGTTCTTGAGAATCTAACTTCTTTTACTCTGAACACTGCTCGACCTCAATGACTCTGAGTTTACTCATTTGTTGTACATCTTGAAACTCAAACTGAAGTCCAACTATAGACGTCTTCTATAATTGTCCCTTTGTTTTCATAACAGATACTGGCTACAAAAACTACAAAGTTGCCTGCCTAGAGGAAGGGGATTTGGAACTAGGAGGGGCAGAGTTTGCCATGGGAGCTGTGACAATAGAAGTAGAAGAACTAGACCTGAGGATAGTCGAGGAAGTGAAGGAATGCTTGGACTGGCTGATGTAGGAAGAAGTGATGAAGAAGGAGCTTGATACACTTTGAACAGCAAAAACTTGGAATGTCATTAAACACCCAGTTGGGAAGAATATCATTGGATGTAAGTGGGTCTTTCATATCAAGCTGCTGGATGTATTGAAAAGTACAAGGTGCACCTTATTGCTTGTGGCTTTACCCAAGTCTATAGCATTGACTACACCAAAACATTTGCCCCAGTCACCAAGATGGCCAGCCTTCATACCATTCTCGCTACTGCAACTCAGAACAACTGGCCTATTGAGGTATTTGACTTCAATAGTGCATTTCTCAATGGCAAACTAGACAAAGAAATCTACATACAACTTCTATCTGGCTTCGAAGAACATGATCCACAGATCTTTATTACCCAACTATGAAAGGCTCTTTACAGGCTAAAGTAAGGTGGACATACCTGGTACAAGGCTTTATATTAAGCTCTTGCAGAACTCAGATTCGAATGTGCTAAATATGACTATAGAGTCTTCTTTGCAAGATCAGCCAATGATCTTGTTATACTTGCTATTCACATTGATAACTATACAATCACTGGAGCCACCCAATAGCTTCTTGACATCTACAAGACTTGTATCAACAAGTGCTATGTGATGACAGATCTTGGGCCTATAAGCTAGCTTTTGGGCATTCAAGTCACCTGCAACTATGAAAAGCAAACTATCACTCTTTTTTAGCAGAGCTATATTGACTCAATTATTGCTCAATTCAACTTCACAGATGCCAAACCACTCGCTATTCTCATGGATCCTAACATCATATTCTCAAAGGATGACTGCCCAAAGACAGAGGAAGAAATTGCCAGAATGTGCTATATCCCGTATTGTAAGGTGATTGAATTACTCATATATGCCAGTGTTGGCACATGTCCCAACATCTCATTTGCCATCTCAACTCTATCTCAATACCTCGACAATCCAGGACAGGTTCACTGGGATGCTGTCAAACAAGTATTCTGATATCTTGTGGGAACAAAGAGCTTGAGCCTGACATTTGGAGGAGGGAAGGAAGGGTTGGAGGGATATACAGATGCTGACAGAGCCTCACAAGAACACAGACATACAATATCTGGCTATGCCTTTATTATGAATGGTGGTGCTATTTCCTGGAGTTCACGATAACAAGAGCTTGTCACACTTTCGACAGCTGAAACCAAATACGTCACCACAACTCATGCTGCCAGAGAAGCTATATGGCTTCGTCATTTAATTGGTGAAGTTTTCTCACCTCTCACAAACCCCACTACCCTCCACTGCAATAATCAATCCACTGTTGCCATCACCACGAATGGCAACTTCTATGCTCGCACAAAGTATATTAACATATAATATCACTTCATCTGCTATGCCATCGAAAACAAATCCCTAACTCTCATGTACTGTCCAATAGATGACATGACTGCTGATACTCTCACTAAGGCATTACATAGTGCAAAAGCCAAACACTTTGCTACCACTCTCAGACTATAACAAATCTCGGTTTGAGGGGAAATGTTGAATAATCAAACCTCATCTGTCATGTTTGCTCAGCTTAGGCCTGCATACCCATAATAGTACACTTTTCTTCTTATTCTATCTCTGTCTCTATGTACTTGTATGGACCTCATCTGCCTTCATCTTGGTATAATATTTTGACCTTGAGGGTCATGTATATACTTTCTCTTTTATCTTTATTATCTCTCTTAAATACAATAGGATCTCATAGTATAAATACCTGCCATGTATTTAACATACACAAGTCTAATCCACTACTATTTTCCCACTTAAAACTTTCACTAATAGAATATCCATCTCCTTATCTACTCAGACAACAAGGGCACTATTGGGGCCCTTAACAAAGGCCATAGTAGAAATTACTATATAAATGTATCTATGAGATGCATATATACTATCCTCCTCTCTGCCTTTATCACTCTAGTATTTGAATATATTACTTTAGCAGCCAATCCAGCTGAATCTATCTTGCATAGAGAATTAGGACTACTGGGAAAGCAATTCTTCCCATTATTCAAACTGTTTAATGAGCTTTGCTCATGTATTTCTTTATGTCTAGTCTAAACCCTTCCTTCTTAGTGGTGGTATATGCCATCACAAGGGAAGTGGGTAGAGAATATGCTCTACTATACTCTACCTCCTCTTATATTATCTCTTCCTTTTTGTCTCTATTACCAGTATAACTTATTATTTATATTGCTTCATTTAGTTTACTCTTCACCTTATATATATACTAAAACCTCTATTACATGCAGATCCTTATTCTAATCCTCATTTAGAACTACTAAGACTAATACTCTCAATCTATAACATGCATCTTCAAGCCAAAAATCTCACATCTAGGCCTACTATTACCCTCCAATTCCTACCCCTATATGCAACTGGATACTAGCCAAATCCACAAACTACCCTGCCTAGTCAGGCCATACTATTACTTTATGCAGACCTAGAGCAGGCTGCAAGATCACACCAAACTCACTCCACTCCTATGTTCTAGCAGCTAACTATCTATTTACCTAGAATACTCTATATGCTACTCATTATTACTTGCACCTCTAGATTCTTATTCTTACAACCCTCCTTAAGCTAGTGCTTATATCAATATGGAGCACACTTGCCTCTAACACAAAATCATTTTATGCAGCTGGCATTCTCTGATAGATGCAATTCTGTAACAAGTACTCAATTCTAGAGGAAGACAGAATGCCTACCTTTTTTGCACTCATTTGCACCTTTATTGTAGAGCATAAGAGACAGCACCCAGGTAGTACTATCAATGCCTGGCTCTCTAGCATCTAAAGTTGGCACCACACCCCTTGGTATAGGGAGATTAATCTATGGGTCAAATTTGCCCATACAGCTATCTACAAAGAAGGGGAAAAGCACAAGTGTTCTCTTTATGCACCAGTATCTATTAAATATCTTATATATCTATATTGTTTCCTATGTATTTCTGATCCTTTCCATACTGCTATATAGGCCATTGCTTTATGCACTTTCTGGGGCTACTACTAGCTAGGTGAAACTACTATTTCCACCAAGGCTTCATTTAATAAATTTTACTATGTCCTTTGATCTGCTATATACATAGTATACTATTCACATTAGCTCATGCATTCTAACATCTATACTTTATAGTGTAACTTTCTGATAGCTTTATAATAGCACTTGCTCTACCTATTTCCACATTCTATAGACAAAGACCACTAAGAGCAATAGAGCCTCAGTTATCCTTACTATACATAGTAACTTCCTCTGTCCATGTGAAGCCATGTGCAATTACCTTGCCATCAACATGGGCATTGACTCTATAGCTATGCTATTCATATATTGCCTTCTCTTGGGAGGTTCACAGAATATAGTAAAGTACATTTTTATGAATTTTGTCACTTCCATCTGGAAATCAGCATTACTTGTGCATGCCTTGAAATATAGCTTTTGCAAAGCTGCTTTTGGCAGAGACCTCCCCTAATATTGTTGTAGCCACTAGTGAGTGGACATTTCTTGTATTCCTATTATACTGGCAGCATATGGAAGAAATTCTTCCTATGAGCACCTCTCGTGCATGCAAGAAAAGCCACATAGATGATCTAGCCCTTATTTTTAAGCAATTTCATAATAGCCATCACATCCTCACCTCTATACTTGAATCTCTTTCTGATCTATAGAAATGTCTCTTAACTTTATTTTAACTCCTGCCTCATTTGTAAAACTCCTCATCAATCTCCTGCTGCTCCCTATGCATAATTAAGACACACATAGATTCCCATTCACTTCCTTACACACTTATCTGTAAACTTGTTACTATCATTTAGTAAAATCATTAATTGTAAAATTGCACATTAAGCCAAGTGTGATCAGAGCTCCACTCTAGCTGGGGTGTCAGTCTGGCTTTATCAGCCTCATCCAACCTGCCAGTTGTGAGCTTTACTCTGGTTGGTACAACCAGTTCAGATTTCGGTCTTTCTTCGCCAATCTGACTGGTTCAGACACCGGTTTTCTCGGGCCTCTCGGCTCCCAATTTGGGATGCCGCCTCGGGTTCTCGGCCGCGGTTGGTCATCCACCCGGCCCATCTTCCAAGCACTGTATATGCGCCTTTTCAAGAGGTGTTGCCCGCTTTCACATTGCCCGCGAAAACCCAGGCAAAAAACAAGTAAAATAATAAAATATTTTCCTTGTCATACATCATCAAGACATACAATTTCACCACCTCTTCATCACACCCAGACTGGCCAATTTGCTTATCCTTGGAGGAGCGCTCGAATCGCAACTCATCCTGGATTGAAAAATTGGAAATCCCACCGAAGGACTGGTAGCGAGTCTACTCATAATGACAAGTGTCCCGACACACGGAAACTACCATGGGTGCGAATATCGTCCAAGCGTTTGTTTTGACCTTCTCAAGTCTTCCCAAGATACTACAATAAACGGCCTTTTCTATCTGACGAGCGTCTAGCTGTTCTCCCTACCGATATATTTCAAGGCGCACGCGTTCTGGACGTAGGCTGCAATGAAGGATGGGTGACCTGCGAGATTGGTGAGTGAACTCTCCGTTGTGTCTACTCCTAGGTTGAACAGATTTTGCAGCCCAGTCACATGGCGCACACTGTGTTGTTGGCGTCGATATTGACGAAACGCTGATCCAGGGAGCGTGGAGGCGGCGAATCGCGGTATGGTCAAGGCAGGCCCCCTTGCATCCGACGACAAACAAACGAAAGCGAAAGCGAGAGGAACCGTCGATTTTGAATAGTCATTACTTTCCAGCGTCTTGCGAACACGAGCTAGGCCCATTACCCATACCGCCCTCGTCCAACAGAGGCAAGACGACGTTCCCGCATAACGTGTCGTTTCGCACAGCAGATTGGATGGAGAGGGAGATACCAGAAGATGCAGAGGGTTATGACGTTGTAGTGGGGTGAGTTATTTTGCTTCTTGTTAGAGCTTCCTAAGCATTGGCAAGGAGACATGCCTGAAGGTAGTCCTTACTGAATGGCTATGCAGATTCTCAATATCTAAATGGATACACCTCAACGAAGGCGATGCAGGTCTGAAGTGGTTCTTCAAGCGCGTTTACGATGTCCTCAAGCCAGGAGGTGCATTCATACTGGAACCGCAACCTTGGGAATCATATTCCAAGGCAAAACGGATGAATCAGGTTCTCACTATGCAATAATGTATCAGCTGGGTTTTGAAAACTAAACACCGCATATATTTTAGAAACTCAAAGACAACGCAAAGAATTTGATGATTCGTCCTGCAAATTTCGAGTCTATCCTTCAAGAAATTGGATTCGGACCCGCACAGCACCTTGGGTTCATTGGCGAAGGAGGTAAAAACCCCCAATTTGTTGTTGTGAATTCTCACCTCAGCTTCCTACAGGCTTCAACCGCCCTATAGATCTGTATACCAAACCATAATGCAGGAACCATCACCCTCCCTGGCAAGTCTACCTGCCGCCGCTTTCTATTGACATTTACATACATACAAACCCCCATTTTCCTGGGTATAACGAGACAGCTACTACTACTACAGGGTTGCATTATCTGGCGAATTTAGATATCTACAAAAGTCCATCGAGCCAAAGATCATCATACCTCTTGTTCATTTTCGTTTTCTGGCGGTGGCGGCGGGAAATATGGTCTGTATGTGCCGTTTTCGACGAGGTTCTAGGGAGACGCTGTTTATGAATCTGCGCCTACCTTGAACAAGGACGAATGGCTTCTGGACTTACTACTGCGCTTTTGCTGCTCATGCTCTCGATCTCCCGCTCTGTGCCCTTCTGCGATAGTGATGGCCTCGGCATGGGTGGTATATCGTGTAGTCGGAACGTCAAGCGGTCATTCGATACCATGATGGTGGATCTCTGCCGACTCGACGTTGCTGGATTTCTGAACGTGGTCGGGCTATGCAGCGAATCGTGGCTCTCTTCCTGTGTTCGCCGCCGTCCCGCTACGATCTCCATGCGATTGTTGAGGATGACAAGCATCGTGTTGGCGTACATCTTTGACACGGTGAGCCCCGGAATGATGAACGCTGAATCGTTCCCAAAGTACAGGCATAGATGCAAGATGGCGACGATGGCTGTTGCGCTCGAAGGTGAGAACGTGTTCATCATCTCGGACGAGATTGCCTAATTTCCACGTACCCGTCAGGATGCCCGTCTCGATGATTAACCGTACGAGCTTCACCACCATGACGTGCGTTGGGGGGAGGCCAGTCCCATGATGCATGAGCTAGGGAAGGCCAAATTTAGGTGCTTTCGAAAGAGGCTAGCGCGATGGGACCAACGCACATAATAGGGCATGGACAATGCAATCACTATATCACAGATCGCACCAATCCCATTCCACACCTAAAATTAACCTCGTTGAGGCATTTATCGACTGCAGAACACCAGCACACGACTCACCCCGATGGACGCTAGAGACTCGAACCCGCTCACGTCTTCTTGGTTCAGGAGAAGAGAAAATGATTTGGCGCGAAAGAACGTCGCGGCGGCTATCAACGCGGACACAAAAGATGCTGCTGCTAGCTAGCGAAGGTCCGATGGTCAGCACGGTTTGGCAGGAGGTGACTGGCCTTACAGTGGCTATGATTATCGGAGCACCTTTGGAAGGGCTTTTGGTGGATATTTGTAACTGAGCGGCAGCATCGCTTTGAGTCATCATCCAGATGCGGTACCCGAAGAAGAGTTGACCAATTCCTCCCGCTGGGTACGCAGCTTGTCAGCTACGCCTCACCTCAGGAAAACGAGTGCAATACTCACAAATTCCTCCAGCTACCGGGATGCTGAACCAGTGGTTGTAGATCCCATTCACAACACTCAGTGGATCATCCGCGCCAATTGATGATGCAAGCGCAACATATACATCATAAGAAACAATTCCAGTCTGCGCAAGCTCCAGTGAAAAAATTGTATACACGATAACCTTAGCGAGGAGCCGGTCCTTTGGGAATGCGATGTAGTATGCGTCTTCGGGCGCACTTCTATGAGCTCAAAAATGCAATATATACGGTGAGGACTCACAAATTTGGATCGCCAATATTCCCATAAGCCCCCAGTTCAAATACGCCGCAACGACCTGTTTCTGATTTCAATTCCGAAGTCCTCCTGCGTAATCTGAATTGACCAAGCAACATACTAGGTTTCTACCTCTGAGGATACAACAACGTCAACACATTCTCTAGCGACAAAATGACGCATACTCACAGGCCGCGTATGAACCCCAGGTCGACGGGCATATCTCGAAGTGATACGTATCCAACCACCCGAAGGCTCTCTTATAACCTGGCGCCGAAATTGAATCTTGCGTGCCATCGGTGAGGCACCAACACCTTAAAAAAAGTTCTCAGCCGCAACATACGGAGATGCATCTGTCTTTCTATATCTGCGCCTCCTAATACAGTTGGATGTGAGTGATGAGGCGATTAGGCGCTATTATGTAGCATTGCATTTTGAGTTTTGCCCAAGTTTGTGATTTGGGCGGCAAACGTGCGTTTTACTGGTCGCTTTGACATCCAATTCAGATTCGGACCTATTTGTGGTTCATTGCTGTAGAATAACGAAGGTTAGGCCTGAGGTCTTGAGAGAGAGGGCGTCTTTAAGTACGTACAACTCAGTGGTATACAAGACAAGCTCGTATCTTCGGACAGCCTCGAGTTCAATATCGTGGAGGAAGCAGGACTAGTTGATCTAAAAATAGTACTCACACCGACGATATCCAATGATAGCCGTATATGGAACGAACGTGCGTCCACATATCATGTAAGCCTGCCAACTAGATAACTAGGCGGGTATCTTCTAGCCACAGGCTGTGTATTATTACACTCTTCTGATCTTGGGGAAAGAGACTGCTCAATTGTCTTGACAGCATCTTTTCACTTCTGTAAGGTTTCTTCAAGTTTGACCGTGGGGAATCAACGAATATAAGTTTCTGGAGAGTTCACCGACCAGCCCTTTTGTTCAGTATTGCTCTTATTACTCTTTAATCACGCGGCTCATGCATTGCAATCAAGCGCCGCCATGAGTATGAGATAAGGCCTGGGTGCTAATATCATCGCTCGTCGACTGTTTAGTTGTTAGTGAGAACACGCTATCTTCTCGTGTGAGCTCAAAAGCTCACAGGTTGATCGGCCCTAAAACATCTTCCCCGTAGATCTTCAGGGATAGCGCATTTCAACATCAAGCAGGCACCTTGTGACAATCGTACCTGTTGAAAACATTGACGGTGCCGATTCGTACTGACTTAAAATTGATCTTGAACGTGTTTCCTTCACCCCACGTTTGAGGAGCTTTGGGAGAGGACATCACCCACCTTTGCAAATTCTGAACCTGAGACGGCAAACAGTGGAACAAGCACCTGATAATTGATGCTTGTTCAACATCTTCCAAGGCCCTCGTACAACTGTTCTCTCCGTCGAAAGCAAAGAATACTAATGTCGCGGAGGCATATGTGATACAGGAATGTCGGCCGTTAATTACAAGTAGTACGCATGGGTACATTTATAGTATTTCTTTAGTAACTTTGTCAAGTCAGAGGTGTTCTTCAAACCACTATAGCCGGAAGACGAAAATCCGTTAGCGTTCCGTTGATTATAACGACAGAATTTTGACGATTAACCTTCTTCAAAAAAGAGGCAGAGTCCTTCGGGTAACGTTTGTGAGTGGCGTAATCGACATATGTCACGCCGAACCGAGTAGTATACCCATCTGCCCACTCAAAATTGTCGAGCAAACCTAATTTTAGGTGAGCAAGAGCAGGAACCGGAGTCGGACACACGTACTCCAAGCAAAATATGCTTCAATCGGCACGTTATCCTGAGTGATAGCTTCCAAAAGGGCGCTAGTGTACTCTTGGAAATACTCGACGCGGTCCGCATCATGCACAACGTCAGGGAGGGAGAGTATTACATCGCTCTTCGCCGCGAAACCATTTTCTGTCACACTACCAATGTCATAATTTAACTCCACATGAAAACTGAGCAATGTAACACTCACTACACCGGCTTGTTGTATGTCTAGAATATGGAACAACTCATCAATCGGCCCAAACAGCAGAGGTCTTCAATCTGGAACGGCCTACCTTCCAGACATAATTCAAAAGCTGTTTACAATGAAGGAGAATCAGAAATCTGTCGCGCTAAATGCATTTTGAGTTTTCACCTGTCTGAAACCGTCTGGGTCTAGAGAGATATGATAAACGCCTTCTTTCAGCTACCACTGTGTAGAGAGATACCATACATATCTGAATCCAAGGAACGTGCGCTATGGGAGAACAGATATCAGAATTTCCCCTATACTTGCCGTCCAAATGTCCATCTCACCTTGTTTCCCGAGCTGACTACCGTCTGGCCGTGTGAAACCCGTCTTTACCCTTCCATATAATTCATCTGTACCACCATCCTCTGTTGATCATGATCGTCGGTACATGGATTATGACGCCACCCCGGGCAGCACCGAGAAAAAGTTTATTGAACCTAACTTACGGACTAGGTTGGTCGTATATGTGTTGAGACCAAAGAAATCAGATGATCCTTTTATGACATTTACTTCTTCCTCCGTAAAATTGGGCAAACGATCCCCTAGTTCTTCCTTGAAAGTGGCCGGGTAATAACCTTTGTAAATGGGGTCAGCGAACCACCCGACGCGGGCTGAAAATGCGCGCTGGACAGCCAATACATCTAGAAATAACAGGTATCAGTCGATAAAATAAGTCGACAGTCGAGTGAAAAAGCGCTCACTGTTCGGTTCATCATTGTAAGGAAGGAAGGAAGACGTATCGAGCGTGATCCCAATTGAACCTCCATGAATGGGCGCATAGGTCTCACGAAAGCTTTTAACAGCATAGGCATGGGCTAATATGACATGATGGCCAACACTGAATAAAGTTACAGTTCATTCAAACGTCACTTTCATGAACAGCTTCAACGAGAATTGGATAGATTTGACTCACATGAGAGGTTCTGTAGAAGTATTCCCTTCAGGAGATTTCTCGCGGTTGCTCGAACGGCCAGGGGCGAACACGCCCTGTGCGTACCCAAGAACAGAGACTATCCAAGGCTCATTGATAGTAATCCTAGAAGCTTTGTGAGAACAAAAAACTTGAAAAACGCTGGCAGATTTTGATTGAGCATACCAATGTTTGACAAGGTCCCCGAACGCATTGAAGCAGGTCTGTCATGGGGATATATGGATCAACAAATGGGCCACATAGACATACACAGGTTGTACGCGATGCAGACGTACATTGGCATAGTGAACGAAATCCGTCACAATACGCCTATCGAGCCAGCCGCCATAGCGATCGTGCAAAGCCTGTGGTAAATCCCAATGATAGAGCGTCTAAAGATAACCCTAACCTTGAACAAAAGGTCATCAATGCGGCCGTGGCGGCAACTTACCACAGCAGGCGTAATTCCCACACGAACAAGCTCCTCGATAATCATTCGATAGTGCTGAACGCCTGCCGTGTTTACAGGTTCCAGGTCCCCGTCAGTCTTCTTGCCTGAATTGAAATCGATGATCCTTGTCCATGATAAGGAGAACCGATACGCATTAGCACCGTATGACTTCATCAGCGCTATGTCTTCTTTCCAGCGATTGAATGAGTCCGTGGCAATGTCACCAGATAGCCCGTCTGCTGTGCGCTTCACGCCAGATTGAGTTTCTGGGTGCGAAAATGTGTCCCAAATTGAAGGCGTACGACCCGCTGCGGTTGGTGAGCCTTCGATCTGATAGGCAGCTGGATTTATACTATATCATTGACATTGAATGTTTTAGAGAGGATGTACCTGTTGCGAAACCATATAGAAAGCCAGGGGGTAGCTTTGCGTCAGATGTATCCATAGTATGATAGTTTGAATTGGGATGATGATGGTCTTCTGAGAAATCGTCAGAATCAAAAGAGCTTCTTTAAAAGGGCTACTTATATATGCAATGTTCTACATGTGTTTCCGAAGATTTTCCGCTAATTTGTCTGTGTATGAGAACTTCCGCTTATATACGGCCATGGGTCCTTCCTGAAGCATAAATACCGCAAGCAATTTATGGGTCAGGTTTCGACTGAAATGACTACCGAATCAGCGATGAGGCCTGAGGCATAAGCTGGTCATCAGGCAATTATCCAGTGGCTTCTTTCTAATCATGTGCTTTGCTCGAATATTCTCACATTGAGGGTTTTGATACATATGATCATTTTTTAAGCTCTGAATTAGAGTGAGTATAAAAGATGCTACCAGCGCGTATGTGCCACCTCGGCAGGGGTGCTTACAAGCCGTAGTTTCCCAAAACGGACAATTACTTTCCTAATCGGGATGCGAAAACATTACTTTGACAATACAACAAGTAGGAAGCTACAAATCGTATAAGAACCTGAATTATGAGATTTCCATTCTTTCCTTCTCTTCCTCCTCCACTCTCCCGCTTGCCATCAATTTGCACCGCGTAACGTGCAATGGGAGTTCAAGTGTTACAGTTTCCTACCTTCGTGGCCCATTAGATCTCGCAAATTACAGACGTAAGCTTTACCTTCAAGGCCTGTGTAATGAACGCGATTTGAACTGGCTGACACAAACTGGAGTATCTGATAATTATTCAAAAGTTACATGTGGATTTTTCGTCAAAATCTAGGATATAAC
>QFFD01006839.1:0-32481 GCA_003314615.1 Pholiota microspora
GTGCGTGCTTGCGCTGTTTGCTGGTGGAGGGGAGAAGAAGGTAGAGGTAACCCACTTGGGGTCCGTCCAGCCCTGGAGGCCGTGGGTAACGCGGCGGACGCTGAAGCCGAACGGTGCATGGAGGCATTCGTATGCGGCGCAGGCGGGTGAATAAACGCGGTGTTCTCTTTAGTGAACGTCTCCTGCATCAGACCCAGCGGCGAGATGCTCAGCGGCGAAAAGGAGCCAAGGGGCGGCAGCTGGCTCTGCTGTGGGGGAGGAGGTTTAGGCGGTGTTGGAGAGGCAGAGGCGCTAGCCTTCGCATTTGCGGTACTTGGTTTCCTCCGCAGTACGTTACGCACCCTCTTCTCTTTCTCCTTCTCTTTCCCATGCTCCTTGAGGTCAGGCAACGAGCTCGCGGGCGAGATATGCTCGAGCGACGCGTTCGCATCCTGCCGCGCCATCCACTGCCCAAGCATCGCTATATCCCGATTTAACGCGTCCTGGTTCATATCGAAGTCCACAGGCGGCAATCCGCCCCGCCGCTCGTTCGTCTCGTCCTCGCTTCGCACCCCGCTGCCTCTCATCTGCGTCTTCGTCCTGGTTCGCACCACCGGTCCGATTCTTCCCATGCGCGCGCCTTCCGACTCGCTACCGCTCGCACCGCTCCCGAACCCATGAGAAATAGGCGCGGGCTTCGCAAGTAGCCGTTTCATCATCGCGTTTGTGGAAGGCGAGTCAGGCAGACTGCTCGGCCCCGCGCGCGGGGCGCTAATGTATTGTGCGTGCGAAGCCCAGCCCTGCGTCTGATGACTGTGGGTGGTCTGGCTGTGCCCCTGGCTGGGGTTCGTGTGATGACCCTGAGGTGAGCCTCCCCCGTAAGACGAGGGCGGTGTAGGGGCAGAATGCAAGCGCTGCGTGTGATGACCATACCCAGGTTGCGTCGCTGACGGAGACGACAGTGGCGAAGGATGAGGTGATGACAACGAACCTGTCGCAGCGTGTAATGAGTGCGGATGGCGCACCGGTGTGGAGGCTGCTACGAGATTCAGCGGCGCCGGAGGGCCTCTAACGGCAGGTTTCGGCAGATGCGAGGGGATGATGGGGGTAGCAGGGAGAGGGGAAGCGAGCGAGGGGCGACGTTGTGGTGGTGTCCCATTGCTCGCTGTGGAGGAGGGGGATCCTGAAATCTTACTTTGCGGGGCTGGGGTCTTTCCCAAGCGCGTGTTGGCTGGTGGGCTCGTTGGCGAACGCGGGTGTGCACGCGCAAGCGGTGGGGTAGTGTCTGCCGTAGTTACGGAAGCTGCACGGGGTAACACAGTGGATGGTATAGGTACATCGGGCACAGAGCCAGTCCCAGCAGACCTAGGGGTTAGTGGGCGTTTCCTGACACTTGTTCTCCCAGTCGCATTCCCAGGATTTAAGCTGCTTCCAGACAGCGTGCGCAAACGTGGCGATGGCTGCGTCTGTTCTCCACCAAAAACAACAGCACCTTCTGCTTCTGTCCCTGACACTGACACTGACACCGACACTGATTTTGACACCACAACGTCGAACTGCACGTCGCCCCCGCCGGATGCCCCGCTCCGCACGGACTGTGGGCGGTGTTGCAGAATGGAACGAGGCAGAGACGTCGAAGACGAGGATGCAGATGCTGTAAGAGTATTCGTAGCTCGCACACCGCGAACCCGGTTCACAGACTCTGTAAGGGAAGACGAAGAGGCGGCTGCTGCAGAAGATGGCTGAGGCTGCGAAACGGTGCGGTATGGGGCGGTACTGGGCCGTTTAGAAGCATTGTCGGAACGAGTGGGACTGGTCGCAGCCTTTAGCATCGTGCGTGGTTCCACGAGTTATGAATCTATCTCTCCCCGTCAGTGTCATACATAGAGATGAACATGATTTGCGTACTTATTATGCTTCTGTAGATCGTGATGTTGATGATGATGCGCCCTATTGATTCCTATTTCGAGGTAAGTATGCTGGCCGTGTTTCTGTTCGTGAAGAAAATCTAGGCAGTCTTATACCAGCCTGAAGAAACCATGTTAGCGAGATCGGCGTGCGGATATAACAACACATTCACGGTGAGAGAAGGCAGGTACGAACATGATAATGGTGAGGAGAAAGGAGCAGAGTATGGAACCACGTGTATATACACGATACAACGCAAAAGATTTCGTATATGCTAGTGGTCGCAGTAATCTTGCACCCTGTATGTGGACAGACACGAGGATTTGAAAAAAGTCACGACTGACAGCCCAGCCGCCGAAGTGAATTTGGATATGTAGAGATGCCTAGTTAGGGTGATACGCGTCAAATCTCGTCAGTCGAGTGAATGGGCAAATGAACGTACGTGGAGGGCGTATTGCGCGTTTGCGTAGAATAGTAGAGAACAGTGCAATAACCTGAACAAAGCCCCAGAGAAAAACAGCGACGACGACGAGCAACTCACTCCATCCTCCACAGTTCACTCGGATGCAATGTTTTCCAATATTTGGCCGGCGTAGGAGCGTGATTTGCCGCACTTGCCGGATAATGATATGCCGTTTCACTTCTGATTCTGCTCGCGACAAGCGCGTCCCTTTTTCATTTGCATTTAAGCTTTTCCTCCACCAGCCTCTGCAGACTTCCACGCGTTGGAGGCTTTGAAGTCAGGCCTTGATGCGCTCGAGCATTTACACCCGAGAGTCAAAACTCAATCATGACGTTCATTCATTCTGTCCAAAGAAAGCATAGCCCATGCCTTGGAAATTTCTCTGCACCCACCCTCGGATCTAACGCCCTACACCACCGATGGGGAATATACGTATCCGTAGAAATGCCACTTGAATTAGAGCGCAGGCCTTAGGCAGCGACGACGTGGTGGCGAACAGTCGGGGCGCGCGGGCGCGGTGGTCACCATGCCACCTACCGCCGGCAACTATCGATTTAGGTGTGTGTTGCTGCCGCAGCGTCAAGCCGCGAAAAACACGTATGCACGCGTGACGATGGTCTGTTTTCCTGTGGGGATTCTTTGGCTTGTACCCTATGTATGTATAAATAATATACATACCTCACAGTCCGACAAGTCCCTCGTCCACCTGTATACGCGGGCTCACTCCTCCAAGCACAGAACACAACCGCACTCTCCGGGAATTCGTGCTATGGCTGTCAATACCAACCGCCGTTTCTGCCCGACTATCCCAAGCCAATCCGGATTCCGGACAAATCATAGGTATGATTACGCACCAGAGAATGAATCACGCAAGTCGAGGTTTAGGCCGCACACTCCACATCTAGTCCACGTCCATACCACCCGGGCAAAACAAGGCAGAACGGACGTACCCCAGATTTAATTACTGACGTGCACCCCTCCCGCCCGCCGTCAATTTGTCAGCTCTAGTGCCCGACGACAATCAGAGCATCGCGTCGCCTGTAAAAATACGTCTGGAGTTTAGCGTTTTACCTTGTTTCGCCAGTGTGAGTATAGCTCAGTCATTCAACCTGGGCTACCTATATCGTGCTTCGTCTTCTGACATTGCATTGACCTCCCACCTGCATCCTCGCTTGCAACTTCACAACAGGTCCTGAATCCGAAACCGATGTCTTCACAGAACATCGATCTATCCTGAAGTAGGGCGTTCATGCAGCGCAATGAATGATTATTGGATTGAAATTTCTGATCTAGGACGATTCATGCATGTACAAGAAAAAAAGATGCGAGGGAAGGGGATTTCAAAGGACGCAAATCATAGGACATCCCCAAGAACGAGTAAGAATTATGATAAAGAGGGGGACAGCGACATAATGCGAAATAAGGTCATTAGAAACACACTCTGCGATCAAAAAAGGAAGGTAAGACAAAGCAAGAGAAATCGTGCAGGGGAGTTATATAACACTAAATAATAAGGGTAAATTGGCGAAAACCGCCCATTGAAGAGACTGGAAGAATATCGGGAAGAGTCGGAGGGGATGCGCCGGTGCGTTTGGGTTTGTCGAAAAAGCATGAGATCTTTCTACACCAACGAAGGAACGACGTGGGATGGGGACCAGTAGTATTGACCTGGTGTAGGGCGAGCCGTGATGCGGAACATGTAGCCGAGCGTGCCGACCATTAAGAAAATATAGGTAGCCCCTGCAACGCGGCAAAACGTTTTATCAGCATCATAGGCGCCTAGATCAAGATAAGATGTAACGTACATAGAGCCCATGCGAAACCTTGCATGGTGACGATACGGCTACATTCTCCTACGTATGGCTGCCATTTCAACGGGTATGCGTCAACGGGATTGCCGCACGAAGTGCCGCGGAAGGGAGTGGCGGTGCGCAGAATACCCGCAACAGTACCAAAGAACACAGCGAGGATGAGGGAAGTGAATGCGGTGACTTCGATGTAGAGTCAGCGGCTGTGTGTAGGAGGGAAGGTATATTATGAAACTCACATCCAACGGCTATCCAGTAGTGACCAAGACATAGCAAGAGGGAGATAAGGACGGCGCACAGTAGCAAACCAAGAGAGTTCTTGTACTGTAGACTAGCGTAGTTCTCTGCATATCGACCGTATTTATGGAGCTGTTCTGAGACGAGACCAAGTTCCACACATGCTGTAGGCGACGAGGGAAAGGTGGTTGGACAGTCAGCCTCTAATCATGAAAAATAACTTCTTGACGAAAACTCACTCATGCAGAAGATGAGGATAAATGTGCACAGGTAGAGGTAGCTTCTTACGGATGGCACGAAGGGGCGGTTGTCCTCAGCCGTCTCTTTTTTTTCTAGACGACCCCAAAGACACGATCAGTGCCTATAACAGTTCGCGGAGGGTGGTCACTCACGAGGTGCCATTACTTCTCGAGAAGTGAGGAGGGGGTTTTTTGCGATGGGGCGAGCAAAAAAGGGAGGGTGGGTGTTAACGCCTGTGGTAGCGAAACGAAGAAAACGAGGGTCAGTCTGAGACTGCCTTTATATCCCGGTTCCAAAGTAAGCCCCCCCCGAGTGGCGGATGTTAACCAGCGTGCTTTCTAAAAATAGCACGCGGACCGTCCGATTGGATAGGTCAGCCTCTCCCTTGACGCAGCGAGGCTGACAGATTTTTGGCGCTCAAGAATATCCTTCGGTAATGTTCTGCGAGAGAGGCCTCATAGCAGATTTTTATGCACATCCTGTCACTCTTACATTAGCTAGTATACTGAGTAAATTTCTCTATCTTTTCTCTGCGCAGGAAGTCTCAGGAGAGGGGGCATTGATCAAGTTGCCGACTCGTGCCGAGAAGGCGGCACTAGGTCGGCTTACCCAAAATCAAGACATCGGTGTGATCTTGCTATTAGAGACTCAAAGCGCTGGTTGATCTCGCTATATTGCTATCGATCAGATAAAGCGGTGCACTTGTGGGCGTATTGAAGGGCTCTGATTAGCCTTACTCTCTCTTTACTGCACGAAATCGGATAACCTGATTCCCTAGGTAGTGCGCAACCCAATGGACTCGCCCGTCGGAGACGCTCGGAAACGTCTCCGTTTATCTAAAGATGAAGAGCGCGGCCGGTACGTCATGGTCATCTATGAGGCTAGGCAGACCTCGTGAATCACACTCTTCTCGGCTGATGATGGGGTGTAATTGTCAGCAAGGTGAACATCATGCGCGCGTTCCACCGCATTGTATGCCCGACCTGCAGAGAGCTTCGTATGCCGATTCGAAGCTCAATATCTCGTATTCTGCTTTCAAAAGAACGGGGTTTTCCCTCTTCAAGGCGCGATAAAGTCAAGAGAATCCGTCTTAGTTCTAGACCCTGCAAAATTTTCCTACATATTTGCCAGAAACGGAAGACATTTAAGATCTCGTTAGGGTACTGTCCAGACTCGGAATGGATAGCCCATGGAAATCCAATTTAGAATATCTGTCTCGACGCAAGCCTCAAGGTAATTGCTAGTCGACGTGTGATGTCATAGGTACCTACCTCGTTCTAAGTCGCATCGGGACAACACGATAAGTCGTTCGCTACTCCGTTTAGTGCGGAGAGTAGCGGACGATAGCGGAAGTGAGATTCTTATTTTCGAGAACTTTCGTCGGTTCTGCCGGGTGTGCACAACCGTTAGGTGGCTCGAAGGTAATAAATAGGATCAGCGACGGGGAGCAGAGATGTCAAAGCACAATGAGGTAAAATCGACGATCGCAATCCAGGACGTAGATTGGAGACATAAACAGATGGTTATAATTGGTTCATGGGCCGCGCAAGCTACAAGTACATGTTTGTTTCTTTATGATCTCTTCCCATATCTTCGATAATTTCATTTCAATTCATAGGTCCATTCCCGAAAGCATTTACTTGGTCAAGCTGGAACACTGATTGTCAGCTCTAGGCCTCCAACAGGCGGCCAAAAGGTAGACTCACTAGGAGATCGCAACACCGACTACGGTATCATGATAGTCGGAGTCACCACCATCCTCGCTATTGACCTATGGCGAATGTTTTTCAATTCTTGATCAGGTCAAGATTATGTAGCCCAGAGAAATTGTACTTACCATAGTGAAAGTGATGGCAGTTTTATCGAGAATTTTGAACTCATTCTGTAAATTGAATGAGTGAAATTACTTGGATGTGTCTTGGAAGATATTACGTTTAAACTTACGGTGGTGAAATGGATTTTGTTTTCCTTGTATGCCGTTTCTCCCTTTGTGAGGTGCTCGCTGTAAATCAGGATAGAACGGTCGTTGTCGGACGAAGAGATACTGAGGATATTGGTGTCCTTGACAAGACTCGAAGGCACGACTTCAGATATGTTGAATTGACTCCCATCGCTTGCAGCATCCCAAACTGCCTGCGTGGAAAGGAGGGCCGAACTTCCAGATTCCTGGATAAAGGTCGAGAATCGCTGTGGCCAAGCCGCCGTCCTTTGCTAATCGACACAGGAACGTGAATTTCATCATACTAGATATAAACGACACGCAACCCACCCCAAAGATGACAGCGGCAGTATTCTTAGGGAACGGGACACGGAGCATGGTGACCTCCGTTGTATCGGATTCGCCAGACATGTCTAAACTCAACGAATATGCCTTCACGAATGTCGAAATGCCTTGATGTCCCAAATTAATAGCAGGGCGCTTGACAGTCACCAAGGTCGGAGTGGTCATGTCGATAGAAGTGAGCAGCAGGAGGAAGAGTTGGAGAACAATGTCGGAGACTTGCAGATTTTATATGTCGTTTTGGGGTGCATGTTGAGTCCGTCACTCGGACTACTAAGTGTCTTTCTGCCTTTTCCCTGCAACTTTCCTGAGTCCTATCAGTCGAACCGCGAGAAAGTTTCCTGTAGGCCCGTTATTCTGCCTTTGACCCGTGTCGTTATCTAGGCTTTATTTGACGTATGGGGCACTCTTCTATAAGTATTGGAGTTTATACACGCCGAGAAGTTCACACGTGACATTGCCGGGCGCTTATTTTTGTGAAGAACTTCAAGTTGGCGCCTTTATTAATATTAACTTTTGTTTTTTTAAGACGTGTAATTTCAGAAGCTTGAAAGAGCTGGCACGTTCTACTACGTAGGTCATGGGCCAAACCTAGTCCTTGATGTACTAGTATATCTGACGACGCGGAAAGGTACATTTACAGGTCACTCGAAAGATAGTCTGAAAGGTATATCACGGAGTTTTTACAACTACAACACTTTGAAAACCCCAATAGAGTATGAATTAACTCGTGTAGGAGAGCTACTACTGAGAGTGCGCAGCGTAAGGAGTCTTGAACAGGACATGAATTACACGAACAGTGAGAAGGCGTTCTCACCTGGCAATCGACCGAGTAAAAGGCGATTTGAGAGAAAGGAAACCGTAAGATTTGGACATATATATACTTCGCGTCAGGGTTCAGGTCTCAGTGAGGTGCGGTGGTCTGGCGGCAGTGTGCGGACAAACGGAATTCAATCTTGGTAATGTAAACTAAAGTGAGACACGGTCATGCCTTAGAAGACAAGCTAATTGTAGATCAGATTGTTAGTGTAGTAATCCCGAAGTAGAATACAAGTGAAAGAGAAAAACATACTGCTTTGTACTCTGGCGGAATCATTTTACATGCGCACTTGTTTTGTTACGAAGCGGCGCCTTTCGCCTATACAATAACATCCATATATATATGGCTACTTTGGCTGGCACTGGATCATACTACTTCATTTTACCTGCATACATGTATGCCAAGACTGGACGGGATGCAGACGGGCGCTAATTTTTCAAAGGTAATAAATATTAAGTATTTGCAGTAGATGACGTAATTGTATGCTTTATTGGGAAGAGCACGTGCTCATATGGTCAGTACGCGCGGGTCCTCCACGTCGTCAGTAACTTACCTCCTCTCTCCAACGCACACCAGAACAACCTCAAAAATGGGTTCCGCTCACAGCTCTTATGTTAACCCAGAAACTGCTATTACAGCTCTCGTTGTTGTGGGCGCCGTCGCCTTAGGTTATAACCAGATACCCACGTCATCGAAAGATGCCACGCCAACGCCATCTACGGGCAATACATCACAGAAGAAAGGCAAAAAGGGAAAGGGAAAAGGCAAGGAAAACGTTGCGGAACCTCCTTTATCTTCTACAGGCTCTGTACTAGGTCTCACACCTCGCGATTCTGTTTCCGCGTCAACTTCTTTACCAGGTCAATTCGATGCGGATACTACGCCTACTCCCAACGCGCCGAAGAAGGCAAAGAAGAAAGGAAAGAAACTTATCACCTCTTCAGAGACTCATGGAGACGCTATTCCTTCGCTCGAGCAGAGTATCTCAGCGTCGATTGACTTTCTTAACGCGAGCGAGATACAGCTCGCGTCTTCCAATACCCCAGGTGAAAATGACGGAGAGGGAAAGAAGAAGAAGAAGAAGGCAAAGGGAAAAGTTACAACTCCTTCAGCGATATCACCTTCTAGCTCCCAGACTATACCACCTCAGCCACCCAGTTCGAAAGTCGCGGACTCGGTGGCGAAGGTAACGAAATCGAACAAGGCCCCTAAAGCGGTGCCATCCTCCTCCACCCTATCTGGTCCTACTGCATCCTCTACCTCTCTCGACACTGATGGATCCTGGACACGCGTTGGTGCGCCTCGCCGCGGTAAAGGCGCTGCCTCTGCGGATGCGTCCGCCGCCGAACATACGACTACTTCTGGAACTGGGACCTCTTCCCCTGTCATTAGCCGCTCTGGGGCTGAAGATGCAAGTCTTGGTGAAGAGGAGGAGGAAGATGCTGATAATGACGATGACGAGGAAGATAAGTCTGGTGACGAGCGGGAATTTCTGTTAAGTGCTGCCGCCAGAGTTAGTGGCGAGGATCGGAAGACGTTGGCCGAGCGCCTTGTTCCAAAACCCAGGAAAACGCACGTTGAAGAGTGAGTTTATAAGTTCCTACTTTATTCCTGCCTCACTGATAAAGTTCACTATCTTCTTTCTCAAATTCTTCTGTGCATGGTCTGGAACGGCGTCCTTGTATACTTTTCTTATTGCGTCCCACTCTCATTCACATGTACAGCATGCTCACGACGCCAGATTACCCTACTCTGGCACGCGTTGTACGTGTTCGTCCCGGACCGGATGAGAAACCTGCACAGGGATTTTCATGGGGAGACTATGAGGACGTGCGTACAGGCGAGGATGCTGATATCCAAGGCGACGGCGGTGCGCGTACTGGAGGGGGTGTAGCCGAAAACGAAGCAGACGATGATGATGGGTGGGGCGTCGTCACCAGCAAGAAAGCTAGTGAGTATCCATCGTATTCTCGTTTATCTTACTTGTCACGTCCCGCATTCTGGGTTTTCTCTTCTGAACTACAACCCTGCACGTTCTGACCAATTCATCACTCAGAACGCGTCCCAAGCGGCGCTACAGCTACTCCGTCCCATAAAGCTACGAAGGCCTCCGAAACGCTCACAAAGAAGCAGCGCCAGAATCTGCAACGGAACGAGGAGCAGAAGGCGGCCAAAGCCTCTGCAGAAGCCGAGAGACTCGCAGTGCTCGCTCAACATAAAAGTCAATTAGAGAACGAGCGCATCAAGGAACAGTTTGGGCTGGATGGAAAGGGGAAGAAGGCAAAGCAAAGTGGAGGAATGGTAGCCAGTGTGGATGATAAAGGACGCTTGGTCTGGGAATGAACGTATGGTGCGTATACATGGAAAGACGTTTTCAACGCAGTTGATGTTTATGCGACGAATAGAGCTCCAAGTGCGACACAACTGGAAGACTGGTAGGATAATATTAATTCTATCCCACGTACGTACTACTTCGATTACTCATAGTCACCCTATTTGCAAGTCAAGGTAGACGCGTCCTATATCTGTTTTTTTTTTTGCTGTAAGGATGCAAACGCTTGTGACCTGCCTGTATAATACTCTCTCATCCAATTTCTGCCATTGACGCTTTGGTGCGCAAATCGTGCGACCACGAATCTCTTATCAATGTCAACTCTCAGTCAAGTGGTTTCTACAAATTCATTCCACCGCCGTTTTAATACCTGTTGGTTGACCGAGAGGTCAATTGCTGGCTGAAAACGAAAGGCCTTTTTTCCAGCTTCTCTGGCATACTGTAGCATTTCGACCAAGTGTTCGTGACATATGTCGTTTTGGCTCGCGAACTGAACACTTGTCATGTCATTTTGGATCCTGAACACCCCTGTTTTAGCAAGCTGTCATGACAAAATCAAACATTTCCCATTTACCGCAAAATTAACTACAGTATATATTTGAGCCAAAGTGTTATTTCTGTGTTCCTTTAGTCTTTAGGCAACCAGTGCGTTTATCGTCACCATTGTTCAACGTTCAACAGTGCTTAGATCGAAACCATGTTGAGTTTGTGGGTCAAAGGTACATTTTCATCGCTCGAAAGCATAGATTCCACTTTCGAAATCGACACCGGGAGCTCAATCAGCAAGATATCCTACGACGTTCTCTTGCAAATTTTCCTCCACTGTCTGCCTCAGCAACCACTCGAGCAGCCGCAACCCGATGTTACAATAACACCAATGCTCCTGTGCCAAATTTGTACAACCTGGAGGACGGCTGCCCTTTCGTCCCCTATCCTGTGGTCGCGCTTATACTCGAACCTTGATATGACGGACGGGTACAATTTTTTTCGTTGCTGGAGGCAGAACCAGGGATTAATGGCATCGTTCGTCCGACTTGAACGCAATCCCTTACGAAATCAAGAGGCGCAGCTCGACACGGTTGCCAACGCTCTCTTATTCGACTTCATCGCCTCTGCTCGATACCTCGACACCTGAGTGAGTCTTACTGGAGTCGGATCCAAGAGAGATTCGCCAATTGAATCTTCCAAACCTGCGTACATTAGTCAAAGATATGGAGATATACAGTACCGAAGCGTTCTTCTCTATCCAGACTGATATGACTGCGTTGCGAAGATTATCTATCGCTTCTGGTATGACGGGCCCAATCGATTTCACTGTTCCCAATGCTTGGCGTGCACTAACACACTTACGCCTTGCTGAACTATATGTCCCTGTACGTGTCAACATGTGGCTCTCTCTTATCCGCGCCCTTCCGTATTTGGAATGGTGTTACCTTTACATCGAGCAGATCCTGGATTCTGCACAACAGCCAACCCCCGTAGATTATACACATTATCGCAGGCCTCCCCGTAAGCCGTCTGTTCACGAACGTGCACCTGCCTTCTCTGCAGACTTTGTCGCTCTTCGCCGGAACAACTGAATATTGGTATGGACCGGTCGGCATTGACGAGCTGTACATGGCACTCAAGCCGACACCACACTCAGCCTGGCGGAAGACTTCCTGTTCCTGATACCAGATATCGATTGTGTCGATGTGTCTGCGCTTGACTGGCATCATGCACCCAATCTTCAGCACCTTGAACTCATGATTTATACAAATCGAATCACATCCGTGTCTGAGGCAGCAGCTCTGTTGGAATCATTCTGTTACATTGCCTTCTTTTCCAATACGCCATGGTTCGATCTTACCAGCCCCTCATGTCCTGTGCGGCGAGTCACACTTGTCTATTCACTATCATCTTTCGGGCCCGACTTTTCTCGCGTCGTCGAGTCGAAAATATGGGATAAACCTCGTTATAGACTCAGGGCCCCAAATACCACCTTCGAGATTACTTCAGCATCCATTGCTGAAATCGCCTCTGACATATAGATCGATTGGAGCTCTTTGTCACTTGAATAGGTCTCCAAAACAACGTAAATTCGGGTGAGGTGAGATCCGTTGATCTGTCGAGAATATGATGCTCATTTTAAGACCTTTCAGCAATCTGAAATTGTAAGTCGCCCGGTTATAAACGGTAAATAGCGGCAGGAATGAATCTCAGACTCGAAAAGCATTGTTCGCGCTCACAGTATTGGCCGTCGAGGTGTCGAGGTGTCATATTTGTGCAAGTCGACGTAATTGTATGGAATGTTAATGTAGAGCATAGACATTATAAATGGACGGGAATGTTATCCCAGTACACTTCCCGGCGAGTCAGACTTCCAATTACTGATAATGTAGCCCACAGGACAGGTCTTGGGATACACTTTATTGACATGCATCCTGGATCCATTTGCGTTCAGCTTTCTCACATGCATCCTTATCAAGCGCCCGGCCTCTCGGCTGGGCGCCTAACTGAACTTCTCCGCCAAGGTTCAGTCAAACATATAGCATATCAGCTGTCTGAATGACATTCGTGCTCAATGTTCTTCCATATACTTTTGGGTCACAGGTGGGTATGATAAGTCAAATGTGGAGACCACGGCTTATATTGGCTTTCAATCTTTTTAACCCCTCTCTTCGTCTCATTCTGCACCTTGAAGAGCCTTGATCAACTTGATTTCTATTTCATGAACATGCACTTCAAACGAAACCGTGTTTGTACAGATCCTGATTCTATTTTGGCCCTCCTGATATGTATATGTCTTATAGCTCGGCTCTGATTTGGAGAAGGGTCCCTCAAAGGAACTTGGATCTGAAGAGCAACAAATGGAAGGAGAATTCACAGCGAACGGTATCGGGGAACAGGCAACAAGCGATGACGATTCAGACAGCAATGATAAATTCTGGAAAATGTTCCAGGAAGAAGCGGCTGAAGAAGTGCAGTGGAAAGTGGATATTTGGAAAACCGATTTAGATTCCCTGTTAGTCTTCGTGAGTTTGAATTTCCGTACAACTTGAGCCGGATTTACAATAACGTGATGACATTTGAGGCCGGTCTTTTCGCGGCAGTTGTTTCGGCATTCTTGATTGATCTTCGTTTCCACCTTCGCCCCGACCCCCAACTTATCGCGCTCAATAACATAGCCTCTATCCTTCACAATGACACAAACCCTCCTGAGCAAGAACATGCACCACCTGTTGTTCATGGGGTTGGTTTTCTATGGTATGGAAGCCTCGTCGCAACACTTATTGGCGCCCTTTGGGGTGTACTGGCCAAGGGTTGGCTCGGGGAACTTTTGCGCGAACCGCCCAATAACCCAGCAGACAGAGCTTTGGAACGCTGGAGACGCGACATGGCAGCAAGAAAATGGCATATGGAACATGTCATAACTGGCGTACCTCTTCTGATCCAAGTAGGGCTCGCAATGTTCTTGTCTGGGTTCGTGGTTCAATCCTTTGACGACAATCGCGGCATCGGGATCCTGGTTTTGGTTTACGTTGCGCTGGGCGCTATAGCCTACGCGGTTTTTACCTGTCTTCCGTGGTATAGTTCCGATTGCCCCTACCGAACACCTCTCACAAATCTGTTCAACCTGCATTCCGCTATTGCCCCCAAAGCTGCTACACACGATGAGAACACACGTTATAAAATACAAATTTTGGTCTCCAGGCTGAACCGCTCCTCTAATGACGACATCTTCACCTCTGCTGCCTCTGTACTGGATGCCAAATTAGAAAGCCCGGAATCGAAAACGTGGTTTGAAGGCGTCGAGAATCACGCTTCCGAGATCGCCGATGCTTTTTCCGTAAGGCTGAAAAGCTTTGCTCATCGAGTACAAACTGTAAAGGAGGGCCCGTCGTTATCGATCATCAAGGATTCGGTGAATTATAGTGGCTCTATGAATCCTGAAGCTTTCACGGGGACGCTGTACTCACCGATTGAGCAAGGAATTACTTGCCTGCGCGTTCTTCTAAAATCCATCGAGGCTAGCATTACCTACAAAGGTGACCAGATGCCGTGGATTAAACACGACATCGATCGTCATTGGAGAAGTTCGCATATATATCCCGCGACATGGCGCCTTCTTTCCTTGAGTATTCATGTAACCAAACTTGTAGCGAAGGAGGCCGACTATACGGAAGATGATCCCACTGAACTCGACTGGAAGAGTCTAATCGGAACGACATTTTCGGACCACACTTTGCGCTCCATCTCAGGTGCTAGTGCATGCAGAGGCCTGCTCCATGGGAGACCAAATCTCAAACGGGTCTGTGCTCTTGGTCTCGCTATGTATATTGAAACTGCAGGTATGTAAGTCTTATGGTATCGTGTTTGGACCAATTAATCACTATCACCTCAAAAGTTTCTTTACCCGCAGATTCGGCAAAAACAATTTTCTTTGATAATGGTGCGGATGGGGAGGTTGATTTGACGGGCAGAGTCATCACTAGCAGCTTATGGGTCGAGCTTGGTGAGTGTATCACAGCGTTATGTACCAAAATATACTGAGGAAACGAGTAGAGAATATATGGAAGAATGCAGCCGTCCATCTTGTATGCAAGTTCCGTAGCGAGTCGGAGGAAGAACAGGGTTTCAAAACACTTCTCGATCATCGTAAGTATATTGGTCGGCAGGAATATGTGCACGGACTGACAAAGGCTTTAGAATTCTATCAGCAAAACATCCAAACCCACATCTCTGGGACGATCATGACTCACTTAGACGACTCTAATTGGACCACTCGGAAGCAAGGGATTCACATTCTGACAAAGCTCGCAGAACATGGTTTGTACTCTATTCGTTTATACCTTGCTTTCTCGTCATCAATGATCTTCAGATGCATTCTTAGAGGCTATCTGGACTAGTGGCTCTATTCAGAAAGTCATAACTATGTTCGAAGATGATGACGAAGACGTCCGGGCTGCAGCGATCAGGGCGTTGTCGGCATTTAGCGCACGGTATCTAGGTATGTTCAACTTGAACTACTGCACAATTCGGAATCTTAAAATCAACCCTCAGAAACTTTCCCGGAAATAATGACCACAGAAAACGGAATTACCAAACTTGTGAAGAAGCTCACAGACAAGGATTCAGATGTTAGAGTTGCAGCGGGGGATGTCCTGTTAGCTTTCGGTATTCGCGGTGGCCCACTCACTCCTACGGACGGGCCGCGATGGAATTCAATCGCAAAAATCTACCACCCCAATATCAAATCATCCATTCCTACTATCATGATGTTGTTGGACCATTTCAACTGGAGAATACGTGAACAGGCCATTCAAATTTTACATCAACTCAATAAACTTGGTGAGTCTCTCTTGTGTCACCATCTTCTCGGCCCCTTTTTGACTTCTACTTTCCTCCAGACACATTTCAGGAGGTACTGGTGAAAGAAGGACTAATGAATAAGCTCGTTGCAAAGCTCAGTGATGAGGACTCCGACGTTCGAGCTGCAGCCGTCTCAGGTGTACTCGAAATTGGCATTCGTGGTTAGTCAAATATGTCTACCTACACTGATACTTAAGCTCACTCCTGTACAGATCCATATCAGGAGAATACGAAGTCGCTGATACCTACTATATTACCCCTCCTGGACAACAACAATTGGGAAATTCGCGAAAAAGCCGTTAAAATTTTGATCCGGTTCTCCGAGTTCGGTATGTGTCTTGCCAATGACAAAGGTTTCACAAAATCAAATATCTTGCTTAGAGGTGTTCCGCAATGTGATATGTCTTGAAGGGCTCGTTCTCAAATTAGTGAATAGGCTCGAAGATGACGATGAAGATGTTCGTAAAGCTGTTGTTCTTGCCCTACATATATGTTACACTCAAGGTCAGTGACATAATCTTTCAGAAGCAGTGTCTAAATATCAATCCTTTGCAGAAATTTATCAACCTGATATCAAAGACTCTACATCCGCCATAATCCATCAACTGCACCATACGAGGTGGACCGTGCGACTTGAAGCAATCGACATGTTGTCGACGTTGTCTGAAAACGGTACTGTCTCATACCTCATCCGATCAATTTCCGCAGCTTATGCCCGTCTGAACTTGAGATATATTCCATGAGCCTCTGAAATCAAATGGTGCCTTTACTGAGCTTGTAACCTGTCTCAACGATGATGACGAAGACGTTCGCGCTGCCACAATTAGAGCCTTGCTAACGTTTGGGGCACAATGTGTGTATTTTCTATCAAGCCGCGTTTCTCTAACCCTGATGGATTTCCTCAGCATATTTCATGGAGAATGTTGATTCCGCGGCCGTTGTTACTTCTCTCTTCTCCAAATTGTCTGACAATTCACGAAAAGTTCGATCCGGTGCAATCAGGGCTTTGTCTATATTAAGTTCAAATGGTTAGTAGTCGAAACGTTTCCGACAGCCGATGATCTGACTCGAGCATGATAGACATATACAGCAAAGATATCAAGTCTCTTGTCATCCTTCCTGATCTGGTCAAACAACTCGACAACGAAAGTTGGAGCACTAGAGAACAAGCTGTTGAAATCCTCGCACATTTTGCTACTAACAGTTTGTTTTCACTACATTCATTAGTATACGATGATTTACGACGTCTGTGATAGGTGAATTTCATGCGGCTATGTATACCGAAAAAACGATTGCCGCCCTCATAAAGATTCTCGAGAAGGACCGCGATGAAGATGTTCGTACTGCTGCCGCTCAGGCACTATCTATGTTTGGCACATACGGTATGTCTTCGAATAAAAAGAAACGAATTCCTTTGATCTGAACTGTATCGGGAGATTATTTCCAGAAACCATTCAAAACCGAGAAAGTTATCCTTAAACTGACTGGGAAATTGGCAGACTCGTACCCTGGTGTTCGCAGCGCAGTTCAGGCGACTTTGTTGTCTCTGAGCAGTCAAGGTCAGTGACGTTAATTTCTCTCATTGTACGATTTGTATCTGATAATGAATTACCTATGTAGATCGTCATGTTTCCGATATTCGAAGCGTAATTCCTTTGATGGCGCGACAACTCGATGACAAGAATTGGGCAACTCGACAACAAGCTATTGTTATGCTGACCGGACTTTGCAAATCCTGTTTGTTTCTATCTGGATTAGCACCAACGGACCTTCTGATCGAATTTGTTTGTGCAGCAAAATTTCAGGAGACGATGAAAACCGAGATGGTCATAGCGAAATTAACAGTCAAGTTAACAGACCGTGATGGTGACGTTGTTGTTGCAGCGGCCAAAGCATTGGCCACACTTGCCACGAACGGTATGTTCTTCCGACGGTTATTCTTTCGTATATTTTGTGACTCGTCTGTATAGGTCTGTTCCTGGACAGGATGAAGTCTGAGAAGACTGTGTCTCAACTCATTGCTAAATTATCAGACAGCATGCAGTCGATTAGTCAAGCAGCAACTGATGCACTCTTAGCATTAGGAAAACGAGGCGAGTCAAATAATTATGTACAATGCCGTTCGCGTTCACATTGATTCCTCTCAGCCAACGCGGCAGAATTTTTAGCCCAAGTTATAACATCATTAGTACTCAATACCAAGGAGAGAGAGCAACGTATGCCAGTGTACTGCATGTTGAAGCTGTTGAAGGCATCATGGAACGAGAGTTACTTCTTCAAAGAGTTTGATCTAGTCATCTACAAACTCTTAACGCAGATGCAACGGAATGATGGAGCTTATATTTACCAATCGATTGCAATAATGGCAGAGGCTGTAGGTGAAGGTGTGTTCACCATAGATCTTGAGAAATTAGCTTTCCTACTCATCCCTTTGAAGGGCTCACAAGCCCAGAATTTCAGACGCCAAGCAACGCTAACAGTAAGTCAATCACTTTTTAGATATATATATATATGACTGAATTCTTGATAGAATCGAGTCGAGATGCTGTCGAAAGCATCATATCCGATTCGAAATTGACCTATGTCAAGGGCTCACCTGATCAGCATGCTGTTGTTTTGGCTTTGTCCCAGCTCGCAACTAATAGTTCGTTAGCTTTCCCTAACTTCTGTAATGTCCTACTACAACAAAGTAACAGAGGCCTTCCTTGGATGCCTCAAGCTGACCATTTCTGGGATTGTTGAGGCTGTCAACAGTGCTGACCAGAATGTTTGGAGCGCAGCTGTTGCGGCAGTTGAAGCCCTCTCTCAGCAAGGTTTGTTCAATTTGTTCTTTCCGCTCGTCACTCACATTGTTGGATAGACGAATTCCGCGTTGACCTAGTGCCTGCCATCGACAAATTAATACAGCAATTGATTGGGTGGGATGATGATACGCAGTATCCGCTCAATATTGTTGAGGCGATGACAAGCCTAGCTAACTACAGTAAGTCGCAATGTGCTGTATGTTATTCTCCGGAGTCAAGAGTTCTAAATTATTTGCATAACCAGAGGAATTTCAGATGAGGCTTAAGCACGTCGTTGGATCCCTGATGAACCAGCTTTCAGAAGACAAGAAGGGTTGGCCTATTCATCATTATATGTATGAGTGAAGGAATTTTCTAACGTATTTCCAGATGTGCGCAACGATCCGCCAAACCAAGACCAGGATGCAAACGAATTGTCTTTTTATAAAGCATCTTGCAAGCTTGTATCGAAGCTATGCGAGAAAGAAGCTAGTAAGTCGTAGTCAATCATTCAACACATCCAATCTCTGATAATCATTCCACTTCATTCTAGTCGGGAAAGACTTAGTGCCACACCTGACTCGTGCGCTTTTGGTGACGAATGGCTCCCTTGCTGAAGATCTTCATGATCTGCTCGGTAGCCTTATCAAACATGGTAGGTCATTGAGTCTGAAGTGCTCAATGTCGTCAGCGGGTCCTTATTCTTTTACCAGGCCACTTGCCCATGAACGATCGTATCGCTCTCGCATCCTCATTGCGAATAACACCCATAGTACCGGATGATTCCACGCTCCAGGTCTGGAAGCTGAACATGGCCGCGGTGCTTGATGATGCGCATCAGCGGAATGACCCACCCCCAGACTATAATAAGTTCTTGGGTGCTGTGCTGGGAACAGGCAACGACACTGTTAAATCGAAAATTTCCGCCCTCATTCCACAGGAAATGCGAGGTAATCCAATTGAGCAAGATGTTGTTCGAATAATATTGTAGGCCACTGGCCAGCGACCTCTGTTGATGTCCCGCCTCATTCGTTCTATCGTTACACCTGTTTCACCCTTGTTTGAATCAATACATAGTCCATCGGAGAATTTCAGAAGGATATTATACCAGCAGTCGGATACGAGAGGAGTCGTTCATTGTAAACAATCCCAGGGAACACGCCGGCGACCGTACCGTTGTAGCTACACAGTCATTTGATGCATCATATGACCTTGACTTGACTGAAGACACCCCGAGAGCGAAGATATTAGAACTGACGAGAGTGAGTGCATTTTTCTCCAACTTTTAAGAGGACAGCGCCAATGATAGAAAGCAAAAGGATCAGATCACGGTACAGCTGTCCGGTATGCTGACCTAGTCCAAGCTCTCTTCCATATTTCCGTTGACGGTTCTGGCCTATCTGCGTACTGGAATACACTCACTCTCGGGGCGAACATCTTGCTCATTCGTGAGAGGGGAATGTTATCAGACCGGAATTTGTGGAAAGGGTGATTCAGGAATTGAACCTTCATCTACCCCATGGCCATAGAAAGCGAAGCATAAAAAAGGTGATCAGAGAGCTAGCCCACCTGAAGATGAGAGAGAAGTGCCCATCATGTGGCGTTCACCACCAACATTGTCGACGTCAACTTCTGTGACTCGGAGCGACACAGCTTCTAGGCTGACTACCTCCTCCATACCTTCCAGTCCCTGTGCGACCACACTAGATTATAGGGCATGCACAATATGACCCGGCGAAACCTATACCAGGAACATCAGTGAACAACAATCAGCGCACCCATCCAATTGGGCCGCTGATACTAACGACCATTTCAGAGACGCAATGGTACGTCTACAACAAAGCCTGCAAATGTGACACTAGCAGCACCATAGCTGCCGCCACCAGCAGCGCAATCAGCATCGGCCAGGATGCATTCCCAACATTAGCAGAAAAGAAATGCTTCGTCAGGAAATCGAGACGCAATTGGCCATGCAACACAGGAGCATGAGGCAAGAATGGGCGAAGAGAGTCCAGCATCCTAGAATGTGACATCGGCATTAGCGTCAACGTCGAAATTGTCGTCGACTGGGTGGCAGCATGTAGAGAAATCGCTGGCTGATCATCAACGTCTCCGATACAATACCGGGTTCGACCGGCACGCCAGGCTTGGGACTTCCATTACTAGACTACATGCACCAGCTCTGGAAGGGCAACGCCTTGACTCTAAAATATACCGGTCAGAGCCTACATCACCTTGGTATGAAGGTGATGGATGTAAGCACGTATTCGTTATAGTAGTCAAGTGGCGGTCAAAGCGAGGAAAGAATTTTAATGCAGTGTTAGATACCCATCCGCAGGTGAGTGGAGCACTCTGTCCAAAGACCCACTGAAGTTATTTGCTTCCTGGACGGCGAGCTGCGCTGCATATGGGCGGGCTGTCGAGAGCATTGTACAGAAATCCTGAGCCTGAGCACTTTGCGAATAACGAATCTTCCGCTTGGGTAAAAGTCGGTCAGAGTTATGAATATAGGCTTACAACAAGATTCACCAACGCTGTGTATGAGCTATATCTTGCATCTGTGCTCAATATATGCGCTGGCCCTTCCATACAAGGTCGATATATGCGCTTAAAAGAAAGCAGATTAGTTATGCTGGAAGAATGGGTTCAGATTGATAGCCATGTCAATATGAATGTGTCCGACCCACCTAGATTTGTCACTGTGGAACCATCGACAATGCGCGCAGCTGATATGACAATTTTACTGGTCAGCATTTGAGTCTGAAAAGCGCATTCGAGGCGTCGTCAAAACCTGCAATGTACACACGCCGTTAGAAAATATACCCATCATTGAGAATTTTAGCTTATCCGACTGTCCAAGGCCTGGATGATGAGGCAGCTTGTCTAAGCGGAGTATGAGCAGAGATCTCATCTTGTGAGGGATCATAGAACACTACAGACACGGATTATGGTGCTGACTGGTGTTGGTTCTGGTGTGGGAGCCCGTGCGAGGGTGTGGATATGGTGGGAGAAAGTAAGATGTGCACGACAGGCGACGGTCGCGCGTTGGAGAGGCGGACTTCGAATACGCAAGTCCAAACCAAGTCCAAACGCGCGCGGCGGAGAGCATGGACAATAACTAGTGTACACATTGGTACGGAGGCATGTGCTAACAGTACAGTACAGTACTACCGTACAACGGTTCAATTAGCTGCCCTATTTAGACTGATTTTCTTGAGAAAGCATTGCGATATCATCCATTTACCATAGAGTACTAAGATCTATCCCACTTTGTCCTCTCTGCGTTCAAGACGAGTTGTTTCGCAGTTTCCGACCTTGGAGTAATGGAGCATTCGAAAGGAAGCGGATGGCTAAATCAGCATGTCAGAATTTTTTGTGCGTCAAAGAAGAAGGGTGGTCGCGTACGTGATGAGACCATCACAAAATTCTCCAGTGATAGGAATTTCGTTGCCTGACGCGTCGAGCTTTTTACCAATATCGAAGTTCTGTAAAACGGTCGCTACCGTGAGCCATACGGTTGCAGAAGCTAAGTGCCTTCCTGGACAGATCCTGCAGCAAAGAGACGATTTTGAGAGATGCAGAAAGAGCTAGCATTAGAGACAACGGACCTTCTACCGAAACCAAAAGAGGTGACGACTTCGTCATCATTCAATTCACCATCCTCGTTGAAGAAACGATTCGGATTGAACATTTCTGGATTAGGATACTTGTCTGGATTGTGGTTAACGGCCCTAACAAACACAATGTAGTTAGTCAATCAATCGTCCGATATATATACAAAGCTTACCATATGTTTCCAATGACGGTCGCATCTGAAAAGGCGTCGATTTTAGTGATTCGAGTGTATTTTGGGACAGCTACTCACTTTTGGGAATATAATAACCCTTGTAAACATCATCAGCGTTGGCGGCGTGTGCGACACCAATAGGAACAGCTGGCCGCCATCGAATGATCTCTCTGTAAATGGCCTCGAGGTACGGCATGGATGCACGGTCATCGATGTTGACAAGGCGATCCCAGCCAACGATGTGATCGATTTCTTTCTTAGCCCTTGTTTGTACGTCGGGATACATAGCCATTGCGAGGAAGAATGTTCCCAGCGATGACACAGTCTGGTGTCACAGAATAGTCAGGATCTGGTATAGAGCGTATTCAAAACAAACGTACTGTATCTGCGCCAGCTAAGGCATAAACGAGATTAGCCGCAACATATTTATATGAAGTGATTGCACTTACCAGCATAAGCGGTTGCAGCTACACCAGCGATATCATCGTATTCTTGTTTGGACTTGCAGTCCTCTAGAAGTTCTGCGGTAATACACTGAGGCACTTTGCCGTCTTTCTATGCGCCCGGAAACGACGTAAGTAGAAGGAAGAGGGGAGGCAAAGCAACATCGAGATACCATTCTGGCCTCCACGTCCGCAATAGGCACTTCGAGCATCTGATACGTCAAATTTCGCGACTCGAGCGCGAACCGTTTGAATCTTGCGCCGGGGAACCACGAAGGAGTGAAACGAAGAATAGGGAACGCGTTGAGCAGCGATGCTCCTGGAAAGAACACTTGGCTGAGTCGGCCGACCGCAGCTTCTACAAGGTCAACGAAGTAGTCGTTCTTTGGAGAAACGTCGTGACCGTACGCTATTGCCATAATGATTGCCGCAGGTAATCTATATCGTTTAGGTAGGCGAAATGATAGTCGTTAGGATCGCTGATCAGAAACAAGTGAGAAAATACAGATTCACGTTCGACAGTGGTTCATGAAGTCTTCGGGAGTATTCAGGAGGCCGTGCAAGAGATCGTGTACTTTACGCGTCTGTAGCGGCAGGAAGTTCAGTGCAGCCTCGGGTTTGAAGAATTGTTGGAAGAGACGTCGGTGTAATCTCCATCGAGCACCATATTTCATGAAGCCAACGTCGAAGCCCGTCCAACCCATCCTAAGGGCAACAGTCAGCGATGAGAACATGAATAAATTCAACGCATGAGTGACGACGTACAAATCAATCATAGGAAGGTCAGGTCGATCAGAGTAATTATTGGACCGCTTTTCGAGAAGTTCGACAATGTCTTCATGAGAATTGAGGATAATGGTGTGTTGGTCAAAAATCCTGAAATGCGAGATGCTACCTGTTTTCGCTGGTGGAATCAAAGGCAAGGCCCCATCAAAACTGTGGCGTACCATATTTCTTTCCCCACTCAGCAAAGGTAAGCCAATTCCTCTCTGGGGGCATATCGCTTGTATTCCCTGCAATGAAGCTCTTCTCCGGTGGACCTGGTGGATACGGTAGCTTTCGCAGCGGAGAGCGCCATTGTTGAAAAGTTGAATAGAGTAAATAGAAGGACACTCCCGCTAACGGGATTGTGAAGTATGGATATGGAAGAGCATCTGAATGACCCATGTTTGGGGCAACAGAGAGAACACAGCTCATGTTTTCCAAACATACAGTTTTTTATAGGGCAATGGATTCAGTATCGGAAAGGGTTGCAAACATTCCAGAAACAAATGTGGGGTCGCTGAGAATGATATTGCAATGAACTTCTAGACGCCATACATACTTATGTGAACAGAAACGGTGACAGCAGGCTAGCAGCTGATCAAACTCACAACAGAAATGGGGGTCTTCTCGGCCGTGTTGACAAGAACCCCATCGATATCGCCTATGCCCATGCCGTCATATTGGCCACCGTAGTGAGCTACGGATGATCTGATGTCCGTTCAAACTTCAAAGCCCTTGATTGCTCCTCAATGCAAACCGAAAAGATTTTGAGGTACTGAGCAGCACATTTCAGGTTGTGGAGTCTTGAGAGTACAAGAACAGGTTTCAAATAGACTGACAGTCGGTGTTGAGTGAATGTTGGCACGCGTTGAGTCTGACATCAGATAAATGAAATTCTACGAACTCAGTTGGAGGCAATGTTACAAGGGTCTGATTCCGCAACACACAACTTTCACATGCCCTTGACTGAATGATTTTCAGCTCAAGAGTGGCCGATGGGTTGGGCTTGCACATAATGTGCCGTTTTTACAACGGTTTTCGAGATGTTGTGCCGTAGTCTCTTATAACAGACCTTATATATCAAATGATAATCGATTTGATATAATATAAGGTCTGTTCCAACTTCAGGGCCATTTGGTGGGTGGGGTCGTTAGAGCATCTCGGGCGAAAACTTGGCACTTTGAACGTCACATGGTCATTTTCCCAGGGTCTTATCTCAATGATTATCTTATCTATAATCACTGTTAGGCGCCCCTGAGTGGAAGTTTCGCTCATTTCGTAGTCGTACTCAGTCCGTAAAAATTGAAAAAAAATGTCTGAATATTTGCTCTGCTCAATATCCTTACAATGTCACAAACTCCAGGTCAAAATCCCTTGCCACAACCTGATTTTTCGACACCTCTGAGTTTAACAAGAACACCAGCAATCGAGCCTATCAATGAAATGAAGTCCCTTACATGAAATAAAATGAGCAGGATATACACACATGAGCATTTCCGAGCTCTATGAGTGGGGTGACAACCAATGCAACAGGGGAAGTCTGACGAGCTGGGACACGGAGATTGGGGTATCTCTGAAGATATATGAGTATGAGGATGGGAACAAAGAAGGCGGAAGTCTTGCCCCAGCCTGTCGAAGCGATGAGAATGGTTGCCTTGTAGAATATGTGCCCAGCAATCAAGTTGCGTGTCATGAGGGGCTGTCCATTGGGAGATTTCTGATTCAATTATCTCTCGAATGATAGTGCGACCTTCGAGAGATGTCCAGACAAAAGGTTGCGGGACATTTGTTGAACCCATAGATGGAGCGCAAGGTAAAGTACAAAGGCAATGAATCCAATGATGTCATTAAACAAGCGTCGCGTCGTAAGTGAACATCATGTGATACGATGTAACGCCGACCGGAATTTTGCTCCGATATGTCCTAGAGACCCCACTCACCAAGGCCTCTGAAGTTGAACTAGTTGCGACGTGGGTACTCAACTGTCCAATGAGAGACTAGCAAACTCCTGAGTCCATGAAAAAGTTCGGGCCGAAATTGTCGTTTAGGCCGAAATCGGAGTCATTGATCTTTTCTTGCACGCCTCAAGCTCTCCAAACGCGCCGCGACACATATATCACTGCTATGTAAGTCCATACTACTTCTTATCCTCCATGTTTCATTGATCTCGCTATGCATAGCACAGGTCGTGGAAGCTAATCGCGATATTGGCTCTCACCTTGAGGATACATACCTCACGAGGCGTGTAACTTGACCACCATGGCTTCTATTCTCCCCAAACGTTTCGCGTCGACCATCACGCTCAAGGCCGCACCATCGAAAGCCCACCATCATGGTCATCTACCGACCAGCTCTTTCCCAACGGGTTTTGTCCTTGGAGGATTGCACGCAGGGGTGAAGAAAAAAGCCGGAGTTCCTGATCTTGCCGTCATCCTGTCCACCTCCGAGCACCCTACATCTGCCGCAGGGTGCTTTACGCGCAACGCGTTCAAAGCAGCGCCTGTACTCGTCTCGGACGAGATTCTCAAGCGCAATGGGGGGTACGCACGCGCAGTCGTGGTCAACAGCGGCTGCGCCAACGCGGTGACAGGAAAGCAGGGCTTGGACGATGCGTGGGCTATGGTCGAAGAGACCGACAAACTCCTCCCATCCAAATTGACATCGCAGTTCGCACACGAGACTTTGGTCATGTCTACAGGAGTGATCGGACAGAACCTGCCTATATCCAAGATCGTGGAGGGCATTCGTTCATCTCCCAAGGTTCTGGGCTCGGATTTCACCGCCTGGGAACGCGCTGCGCAAGCTTTCATGACCACGGATACGTTCCCCAAGCTGCGATCGCGCACATTCACGATCGGAGGCATTGAGTATCGGATGGCCGGCATGGACAAGGGAGCAGGCATGATTCATCCTGACATGGGCCCTGCGTCCACTACTTTCGCCAGCACCAAACAGCTCCATGCCACCCTTCTTGGATGCATTATGACAGACGCGGCTGTCTCTCCTCGGAGTTTGCAAAGCGCTCTCACTTACGCCGTCGATCGTAGTTTCAACTCCATTAGCGTGGACGGCGACATGTCAACTAACGACTCAATCTACGTGCTGGCCAACGGCGCTGCGTCTAACGGAACACATGTCATCGACGAGGAAACTAATCCGGACGCGTATGATGTTTTTAAAAGAGAACTCACGACTTTTGCCGCCGACCTCGCAAAACTTGTAGTCAGAGATGGCGAAGGAGCTACCAAGTTCGTGACCGTCACTGTGAAGGTCAGTTGAAATTCAAGTATTAGAATGATCTTCGTGTACTAAGATTATCTCAGGGTGCACCCACTTATAAAGATGCTCACAACATCGCATCCCGTATATCGACCTCTGCTCTCGTCAAGACTGCTCTTTATGGCGAAGACGCAAAGTGAATATCTAAAAATACATCATCTAGAATGAACTCTAATATTTTCCAGTTGGGGCCGAATTCTCGCCGCTACCGGTTCCGTACCCCTCCTGCCTTCATCCACAGATGCTCCTGCTCCTGTAATAGACCCCACCAAGGTGAACGTCACATTCGTACCATCTGATGGAACTGCGGCGCTCCCCGTACTTATTAACGGCGAGCCGGAGAAAGTTGATGAGGTTCGTGCGAAGGAAATTCTAAGCCTTGAGGACTTCGAGGTTGTCGTTGAGCTTGGTACGGGCGGTGACGGTGAAGCGCAATATTGGACTTGTGACTTCAGCTATGTGAGTTGTCTATCCGTATTTCGTATGGGCCTTATGGACTGATGATACGTCACTTAGGAATATGTGAGAATCAATGGAGATTATCGCAGTTAGACTGTGTTAGTCTTTCATCTGGCCCATGTATGGACAGGTAATTAAAAAAAGCTCAGATATTTATTTTCGTGATATCAAGTATCAGGATCATCGTCGGCCAACAGTATTTCTCTTGAGCAATTAACCGGGTTTTAATCTACGTACTGTCGTTCATGGCGTACATAGGTGCTACGTCAAGGATCATCACAAGGTCTGCCCTCTGAAAGTTCCGACCTTGAGGCTTTCAACCTATATTCTAGTTGGATTTGAACGACTTGTCAAGTTCTCCGATTGGCCTTCCTGACGTGCATTGAAGCCACGTAATGAGAAATGTTGCTAATGTTGCTAGTGTTGCTTGCAGGGCCGCTGAAAAACTCAACATTAGCGGAGAATATGACAAGGGTCAGCTCGAGTCTGTGTATAAATTTGCAAATACGTCTATTCTTTTTGAAGTACATACCAAAGTGCTGAAGCAACGAAATTCATTCTTGACACTGGTATGACACAATGACTGCTTACTCTCATCCCACCAAGAAAACTGGCACGGTAATTCAACGTAGCACGATAAGGCAGGCAAAGTCCTAGTACCCTTGATTTGGTGTGATCACCTAGTACGAAGGTTATAGGTGAGTTTTCCTTTGTTATCAGAGTTTGTGGTGCCAAGTTTAGCTCGCTGCGCTTTGAAAGCCTATTCGTGGCTCCGTTGACCATTTCAAACCTTGAGGCCTGGAACTCTTTGTGTTAGGAGTCGTGTGCGGGCTCTTAAAAGGTATTTGTCAATTTACGAGCCATCTTTAACGTTGACCTCCATCTCTCATGACCAGATGCTTGAAGTTGGTACTACCAGGATTGTCATTTCTGCCTAGTATGATGATGTTTTCATTCACCAAGAACTAAACTGATATCTTCCTTGTATCTTCCGAAGGTATTTTGGCACAGAACGGCCCGATCTACGTCCCCTTCAACTGGGATCAGATTCCACAGAGCGCATCGGTTATTGGGACTCGAGACAGCACTACATCATATGTGCTGATGGATGGAGGTGCTACAGCTACTTCCGGTGAGCCCGTCGTTCAGCGATTCTCGGTCTGGGGCTCATATATACAGCTACCCTTGTCCAGAGCGGGTCCGTAGCGTCAATTTACTACGCAAACACTGTTAAAGCGCCCACTCCGACGCTTTCCGGCGTCTGCAATCTTGCCACTCCCATCGCAGTTTGCACGCTTAATGTCTACACAACGGGCTCTGCGCTACCAGGAGGCGGTGCGTTTGGCTCGTCTCCTGGAGAAGCAGGGAGTGCAAGTAGTGAGCGCTATGTCAGTGGAGCATACAATGTCGGAAATTCGTGGACGGCGTTGGGGGCTTCAATAACGACTGTGACTCTGGGATTCTGGGTTGCGTTTGCACTGGTTGGCTAGGACCATGGCGCACAAGATGTCTTAACGTTCGTTGTAGAATTGTTGTCTGTCAGAATGCAGGACGAATGATTTTAGAGCAGGTCAAGTGTTTACATAGATCGGATACTACAATTTGTGTTTCGCATTTCAATGCCACTACGCCTTGTCTACCTGATCTGCGGTATTGACAATCTGACACTGAAATAGCAAACTCAGAGTGGGCGCGTACCTTCGAGCGTAACTCCAGTCTAATTCCATCTCGAACAGATGTGGATTGCAACATTCAGGTCCTCAATGTGTCACAAGTCAACCCAACCCAATGCTGCCTTTTTTATGTGACATTTCGCGTGATGTGATAGCGCGCGTGCGGCACGGACCACCGTCGCGCACCCGCCAACCCAAGTTCCAGGCTTGCATTGTCCGTTACCGCAACACATACACTACATTCTAGCTCCTGGACGTACATTGATTGTAATTTACTGAACTATGACCATGCAATAATTTAGTAGATAACGCCTTAATCATCTTTGATCTTTTCTTCGACATATCTCCATCAAAGATTCTCTTGTCTGGGACTTGGTGTGCGTGATACCTACAACTAATATTCCATACTTTTGTTATTCAGTCATTCAATGGTATGTATGTGACAAGAAATTAATAAACTACAATGGATATCATACATAAATCAACAGCACTATTGCTCGCTCACGAAGATAGCAGCCATTCCCATACCCGAGCCAATACACATGCTCGTCACAAACAGTTTACCACCGGTCTGCTTCGCAATGTTCAGACCAGTTGCGACCTGGCGGGCGCCTGTGCATCCGAGAGGGTGACCAATGGCGATGGCACCGCCGTTGATGTTGACCTTCTCGAACGGTATTTTGAGGTGCTGCACGCTGAAGACGGCCTGTGATGCGAACGCCTCGTTGATCTCGTAGAAGTCAACGTCGTCTTGGGTGATGCCAGCAAGGTGGAGGACGCGGGGGATGGCGTAGGCAGGGCCGACACCCATGATACGGGGAGGTACACCGATGGTGGCCGCAGTAACGAATTTGCCGACGATGGGTAGACCAAGGCGCTTAGCGACTGAGCGCCGGGTTAGGATGACTGCAGCGGCACCGTCAGACACCTGGGAGGCGTTACCTATAGCTATCATTAGCACAAAGAATGTTAAATTTACATGTGTACGTACCAGCATGTGTTGTGCCGTCCTTGGTGAAAGCGGGCTTAAGCCTAGCCAGGCTTTCGGCGGTAACACCGTCCCGGATACCATCATCTTGGTCAACAACGATGGTGAGCTCCTTCTCGGTCTTGGGATCAATCCATTTGGCGGTAATGGGAACAATCTCAGCCTTGAACTTGCCAGCCTTGTTGGCAGCAGCAGCCTTCTGGAAGGACTTGGCTGAAAACTCGTCCTGGACTTTACGAGTGATGCCATAGTCCTTGGCGACGTTCTCAGAGGTTATGCCCATAGGCAGCAGACAGTCCTCGGCGTCCTGGTTCTCGAGGATCTCGTCGGCGATGTTTGGGGCAGCACCGGCTCCGTAGCCGTTTGTCATCGACTCTACACCGGCGCCTATGGATGCCGACGTCAGAATTTACATACGCTATCGTGAACAAGCGACATACCGATACCAATCTCAATCTGACCTGCGCGGATCTGGTTCGCAATTTGGTTGATTGCAGTCAAGCCAGATGAACATTGACGGTTGACGGTGTTGATGGAGGTCTCGACGGGGATGCCAGCGTGGAGGGCGGCCATACGAGCAGCTGAAGCACCTCCTCCAGGGGGGAGAACATTGCCAACAGCGATGTCCTCAATCAGCTTGGGGTCGAGATTGATTTTGGAGTAGGCAGCACGGAGAACATGCGAGAGGATGAGCTCCGGCTTAGTGTCTTTGAATCCACCCTTCCTGCCCTGGAAACCCTCTTAAGATCTCGTCTGACAAACCAACACTGCGGCACTAACCTTGGTGATAGCAGAACGGACAGCAGACACGATGACAATGTCGTTGTCGTTCTTCTGGAGAAGAGCGGCCTTTCCTGAGGAGGTTTGAGTAGACATTGTAGAGGGTGGTGGTGGTGGTAGATGAAAGATGGAAAGAAACCGGACGATTCCCTTATAAACAGGTTATGGACGGTAGCCGGATCTCCAATCACATGCTCGTTTCGTGCGCCAATCTTCTGTCGAACGTCGTCGGAAATCCTCAATAACCGTTACTGGCTCTGCAAACTACCTCCTGACCCCGCAATTATGGACTCCGAGCCACGTTTTATGCCCGCTGTATTCATGGGGAAGGTCGCCGGAGGTTTGTATGTATGTTCGTGCCCCCGGATTTTATTCTGCAAGCGCCTCACGGGGAGGTATCAAAGCAATGTTATTCACATGAAAGAGGATAACCTTAACCTCGAGAATGATTCAGTTACTAGAGAATTCCTTACTATGTGCTGTCGTCAGGATTCTGTGGAGGCGTTGATGAGAGGAATTGGTGTAAAAGCTCAATTCAAAGCTAAACCATCCGTTCACATGTCAGTCCTAGCTGAGCGTTTCAGAGCCAATTTCCTCCTTTCGTAACTTGACATGCAATACTAACCTACCCCCACTTGAGCCACCCCACTAGATGAGCCAGTTGTGAATATCTCAACATTGACTTTGTTTCAAATTTTGTACACAACCATTATTGGAGAATTTGTAGAATGAAAGTCTGAACCTCGTTTTGCTCCAGGTGGCCATGCAGCGTGCAAACGAATCCACTTTGGTCAAGGCGTCGGTGTGCCTCTTGCTCATTGCCGTCATTGCCCCACGTTCCCCACTTCGTGCACTGAGCGCTCCCCTTTCAATACAATATCTATGTCATAAATTGTCTTTCAAGCCATGCAGAGACATAGTAAGAATGAGGTTTTCTGCACTTCTGAAATGAAGCAGTAGTTGCCCATGCTAGTCAGTCAGAGGGACAATTAGTGTTATTACAAAAGACGTAAGTACACTACAAACTGCCGTGCGCTGCGACACACCACAAGGAGTGGAGTAGAGTCGGGCGACATTTGTTTGCATGCTGCACGGCTACTTGGAGTAAAACAAAATTCAGACTTTCAGTCTACAAATTCTCCAATAGCTGTAACAGTTACTACAAGCGCTTTTGCCCCTTAAAAAGAAGATAGAGAGGTGGTTCGCCAAGCGATGCCAGAACCGTTATCAAGTCGAGCGCGACATTGGTTCATCCAAGGTGTGTCGCCCGTGAGCAGTAAATTTGAACAATGGCAGCAGTGCAGTCAAAGTCAAGTTACCTACTGTCTCACCTCAATCCCCAAGCTCCAACTGCCTATACAAACATTTCTCATGAAATGATGCAGAACAGCGCGCGCTCAGCGACATGTCTCCCTGTTTGGCGTTATCACTGTGACTAGCTAAACTGGTGGGTGGCTCGGGTTGGGGGTAAGTTATTATGTAGAGACTGAACAAGAACGGCAAGATCGCCTTACAATGGTTGGAAAGGCACTAAAACCGTGACCTCAATGCTGAACGTGTCGAAGCGTTTAGCATTGGCGTCACCGTCGTAATTCCTACCAACCGACTTGTGTGCTTGGGGTGTGTGCAGTTGAAAGGATTGCGCTTGACACGTGTAAGATGCGTGAGAAGATGGGGATAGTAGGGATAAGCACGAAGACACTGGCAGGCTCAGGAGTCTGTCTCAGCTTAGCAATGCTACTCGCTCAGCAAACTCAGCGGACTTGGAACAATATGCCAATATCAGCGCCCGTATCTATAGTAACTCACCTGACGCTAGATTGCTACAACATATCACAGAAACCTTAGAACACTCAGGGGCCAGGGCCCTCAAACTTAGACATGGACTTATGTGACGATGCCTGCCATGTAAACGACTAACATTTGTTAGAAGCAGTTGATGAAGAGAACGACTCACAGGGTAGATGACGTACCATTATGTTTCTAAATATAACTGCATAAGAGATGGGAGGATAGAACAATATGATTGGTTAGAATGCGAGCGGGATGCGGGTAGGCTTAGATAATACTGGAGCTGTGAGCATATGACTGGGGGTGGGGGGAT
>QFFD01006913.1:0-13895 GCA_003314615.1 Pholiota microspora
AAGATAGCGGTGTAGAGACAGAGATTTCTGAATTTCTGCGTCGTGTCCTGTGATCTCTTCCTGAAGGAGAGTCTTTTCGCTCTCGCTAGTAGCTAATTGTGCCTCGACTTGCTTTAGTTTGTCCTCTGAGGCGGTCAGTTCATTCTGTAATTGTGCAAGTGTTTGTTCAGCTGTCTCCGCGCGTTCGTTGGCAGAAGCCAGGGTGATTATATGCGCCTTCTTATCCTCAGAACGGCCTCCGATTTCTGTCTCAAGTCGTTCGTTGAGTCGCGCAATTTCTTCCTTGGACATATCCAGAAGACGGGCTTCCTCTTCGAATCGTCCCTGCAGTGATTGGACCTTCCTCTCCAGCTCTTGTTTAGTACTCTCATACTTATCGCGCGATGAATCAAGGATGTCAGTTTGTTCCTGCTGAAGTCGTTCGAGCTCTTGAGTCAAGCGATTCGTTTCAGCATCGAGATTGTCGCGAGATTGTAGCGCGTCTTGATGCGCTTGTTCGGACAAAGCCAATGCTTCCTCGAGTTCCGCGATCGCCTCTACGTGCTCTATCTGCTTCGATGCGATTTCATCATGTTCGGCCTGAAGGTCGGATAATGCCTCCGTCGTAGATGCAAGACGCTGTGCAAGTTCATCAATAGATGCCTGAGCGTCGTCAGAAATCCGTTGGTGATCTTCTTCGGCGGAGTCGTAACGTGCTTGAAGCTCACTCAATGCAGTCTCGGTCTCAATAAGGCGAGCCTGCAAAACAGCTAGTGCTTGAGCGTGTTCTGGCTTGAGCTGTACACCGTCAGATCCCATGTCAGCAGCCGGGCTCGGGTGCTGGTCGTCGGCGGCCGTATTTGGAGGATGTATATTCATAGCCTCAGAAGCTTCAAGCTCAGAGTTACGGCTTTGAAGAGAGGACATCTCGACTTCGAGTGCTAGTTTCTCGGCCTGCAACTTGCGAGAAAGCGACGAGAACTCCTCCGCTTCGCTTTGGTATTTCTCGAGCGCAAGCCGGGCCTTCTCGAGCTCCGCACGTTGTTCATCGGATTGGAGGCTCAACGTCGTTAAGTCACTGATCTTCTCGTCTAATTCGAGTCTGGCTGCCGACTCGTGTCCTTGGGCATCGGAAAGACTTTGCTGGACATGGGTGGCTTTAGATCTGGCCTGCCGGATAGCACAACGCGCTGAAGAAACAGTATCCGCGATCACCGTAATCAGTGTAGTGACAAGGGTTGTGCTCTCGTCGTTCCGATTTTCTACTGTCTCCATCTCCTCTTCGAGAACCTCAAGACGGGCTAGAGCCTCATCTCTCGTTTCACGTGCATCGGCGCAATCCTCCACCATCGCATCTTTCTGAGCAGCCATCGTCTCCAACTCGCTCGTCATCTCCGTCAGACGCTCTTCCTGCAGCCGTAGGTTAGTCTCTAGACGACGGATGTCGTGTTGATGGATTCCAATCTGTTCCGTTCTCCTCATCACGCGATTCTCTAGCTCCTCGATGTGCTCGCGTAGGGTTCGCGTCGCTTCGTTAGATGTCATGGTGTTCAGCTGGTGAAATTGAAGGTTCGTGTAGCGGGTCTCGGCATTGCTAAGTTCGTCTTGTGCAACCTGCAGGTCGGTCATCAAGTTAGTAAGTTGAAGGGCCAACGAATCGCGTTCCGATTCTAGCTCTTCAAGGTGTTCATTGAGGTCATTGATCTCGCACATCGCTTCGTCAAGGCGCTCACGGCTTTCGTAGTCGCCCATTCTAGCGTTATCGACCTGCTGTTCCCACTCTACCTCCTTGTTCTGCAATTCCTGGAGAAGATAATCCCTCTCGCCGATCAGAGCATCCCACTCCTGTGAAGAAGGCCCCTGGTGGTGACCTGATGTATTGGGCTGGTTTGTTGTAGCGTACCCCAGAGCAACTGCCAGCCCCTGCACCTGTACGCCAAGCCTCCTGATTTCAGAGTTCTTTGCGCTGGTGGTAGTTTCGTATTGTTCGCCCACTGCTAGCATTTGAGCGTGCATTTCGTCCATCTCCGCGCGGAGTTGGTCAATAGTGGCGAGAGTGGCACCGTTGCTCTCTGTCGACATCGACGCCGACAGCTTAGCCTCCAATGCCTCAATGGCAAATCGGGATTCAGACTCCAAGAACTGGACGTCCCGGCGAAGGTCGTCCCGTTCTCCTCGAAGTCGCTCGATTGCCCCTAACAGACGCTCAATATGAACGACGGTATTTTCGTCTGTGCTAGAACGTTGTAACGCCGAAGATGTCGACATGGGGAATGTCTGGGGCTCTAGCGTAGCCATGTCGATGAGACAAGAATCGTCGTTCATCAGAGGGTCTTCGCAAGTCTCCAGTGTTTTTGCAGCCCTAGTAAAATAGTGAGTAAAAAAAAGGAAATGTATGCTGATTATTCACCTTTGGCCGATAGCATGGTCGCGAGCTTTCCTCTCGTTGAGTTCCTTGATCAGTTTGTGAAGCTGTCGTTGACTGACTTCTAACTCGTCAAGAACTTCTTCCTTCTCTCTTTCCAGTTGCACTTGTTGTGCTTCAGCCGCAGCTAACCGCCCTCGCTCCTCCTTCAAGTGGCCTTCAATTTGGCGCACTTTCTCCTTCAGCGGCTTCACATCCTCTGCTCCTCTGAGCATCAGCTCAAGGGCGCCAATCTTTGCCTCGTCTTCTTCTATCCGCGCAAGCAATTCCTCTTCACGACCCCCGTCTTCTTGCTGTTCCCGTAAATAAACTAGCTCCTCCTCCTTTTCTGCTAGCAACGCTCTCAGCTCTTCAATCTGCTGGGTCCATTTCCGTTCTGAGGCCATCCGGTCGTTGTCGTCTTTCAACAGGTCCGTCTGTGCTTGAGAAAGCTTCGAGGTTACAGACTTTAGTTCTGCTTCCTTTATGGTGATTAAGGCACGAGCGTCAGTGAGATCCTGTTCCAGGGTCGTAATCTTGAAGTTTGAAAGGGAGGATGACCGTGGCCGAGATATCCCTCGTCGACCAGGAGTAGTTGCTGGAACCGGTGGTGCAAATTGCCTCAGGGCAGATTCGAGCTCCTTAACGCGCGCTTCGAGCGTAGCCTTCTCTCGTTCGAGTTTCTGGCTCCGTGCGTTATGGGTGTCGGAAGAATTTGAGATCCTTTCGAGTGTCGCTTCCAATTGTCGTAATTCCAGGTTGCTTGTTTTGTTCTTCTCAAGAGCAGCTGTGAGAGCAGACTTGGCATTGTCTGAGCCTATTCGTTCGTTTCGGACATCTTCTGTACGTTCCTGAAGGTCTGACTCCAGCTGAATCGCTCGTTGCGTTTCGTTGGTCAACTGGTGTAGAATTAGTCAAGGATCGGCAACTCTTGAAATCAGAATCAGGAAAATACCTTGTGCAGGGCATCATTTAGTCGCTCCTTCAGTTCCTCATAATCTGCTGCCTGTCTTGTAATTCTGTCTTGTTGTGCAGCAATTTGGCTATCTATAGACCAGTGAGTCCTAGTTCACATCGCGAATAAGGATGCTGTTCTCACCTTTGCTGGCTAGTTTGTCCTTGAAGGCTCGTGTTTCGTCGGAGACATCATCAATGCCTAAGTTCCAGGTAGACATACCTACCTTGAAACCCAGAATCGTCAAGATGTGCAGGGAGTATTTCAAAGTTGGAGTTCAACCGTCAGTGGCTTGTCTTCGTTAGCTGACGGCACGTGGTTGCCCAAACAAACGCGTCGGCGTTATCTCATGTGATCGTGATTGATGTCACCAATTTAGACGCGTCGTGTGACTGGTGACAAATTGGCCTTGACAGCGCCAGATTCTTTTGCTGGTTTTAGAATCATCACATCGATCAAGGTCAACGCCAGCGAACTATTAGTATACTATTCTCTTCCGAGCTCCACCAACAACGGACCCCTCGTTCAGTGGGACCCTCTTTCCTGACGTTGTACGGCATTCATTGAAGCTTATCTTTGGTGTGTACACCTGCCGCCATCTTCCAATGCTTCAATAGAACAATTGAAGCTGATGTTTCCGAGGATGACTTGGCGGCGAATTCGCGTTTTTTTGGGTATGCAGCTTTGGAGCCGAGAGTAATTTTCAAATGCTGCATCTCTCGCCAACGTTTGCCCGCCCCACCCGATCGTTTGTCATTGGCGGCCCCACACAGCTCTTTCTTAGCAACATTCGCGGTAGCTGCTGTGGCATGACATTGCCATCCCTGCTCAATAATCTCTTCCGAGCGTAAAAAGCAAAGTTGACACCCTGTTATCTTTTCTTCTTCGTGCATGTGGCCCGCGCGATTGTATTTTGTGACGGAATTTCACCTGTGGAGCCTTCGAGTCTAAAACCAGGCGCGGTATCCAAGTACATGGTGGTGATTTAAAAAAAGTTATCAAGATTACTGACGTCAGCGGACGATTCGCCTAGAACGACTTTTCTTGCTGTTTTCCGACCATGGTTTATCGTTTGCGGTAGGATGAATCCGACAGGCGGGAGTTTTGTGCTCCACCGCCTCCCGCTCTTTCAGAAAATACGTGTATACCACATTAGCAAATTTACTGCCATCTTTTTATATAAAACAGGCCAAGAAGCTGCTCTTTCGAACCAACAGCCCGCTTAGTCGCCAATAACCGCTCGGTTTAGACTGAGACACCAAGCCTTTAACAGTCGATCACAACTCTTCCTTCTACTACCACCATACTTTCAGGCAAGTGATTGCTATCTCCACTTACTGCAGCATTTACTTATCTCGCCGTTCACTAATACTCTAGCTATTGCATACAATGTCTGCACCAGCTACAAACGGACTGAATGGAGGCGAACACCACCCGAAAACGTCTGGTGCTCCTTCCCGAGTTACCTTACATCTCGGTCACCTTCCTAGCAAGAAAGACATAAAGGCGCCTTGGCCGAGAACGCCCACCAGGGTGAGTACGACCGACATAACGCTCTTGGGCTTTAGCATTCTTATGTTCTTATGGTTTTTCTCTTCTTTCAGGTCGACCCCAACAACCCGCCGTGGCCTGCTTACCGTGGCTACCATGAATACTCATTTGCCCATGCTACTATGCAATCCAGATTACCAACAATTCTCGGAAAAGCGATTGAAGATGCTATCCGCACCTTGAACAGCGAGTCTTCGGAAGAGCGAGTCGTTGACTTAGTAGCATGCATTGACCGCATGGGTGACCTCATGACCGACCTCAGCGGTAACGCCAAACTGCGCCCCATCATCGACGACAATGAAGCGGATGTTGCGCTGTGGAATAAGGAGATTGCCAAGTTTTTTCAAGGTACGCACTCTACCTTATCTCCGGAGCTGGCAATGACGTCAGTTGATCTCCGTCAGGCAAAGATTTTATGAACGCGCCCTGGCTATTCGCCGAGGCCTACAAGTACCGTAGGCTTCACGAATGCTTCAGCGTCAGTAAATTCTTCCGCGATTACGATGTCTTCTATCGCCAAAAAGTAAAGTCTGCCTTCGCTCATTGTCGCGAACCTTTCTCATATTTTATGATAGTGCGACACTTTCTCGCGTTCCACTGACGCGGTGTTCGAGCTATCTCTCAGATTTGCTGAACCTTTCAAGATTTCCTCTGATCTATCTCCAGCAGAGAAGCTAGAGGCAGAGCGATTGATGTTCCTTGAGCTATCCCAAGGTTCGGATTATCTATTCTATTTCCAGGCTATCTTATCTCACTTTTGTGTATCTAGTCTGCCTCTGGGGAAACTCTACAGATCTCTCTCTGTTGATCAACATGACTGAAGACCAAATTAAGTCTCTTCAGTCCACGGGCGGAGATCAGCTTGCGGCCACCGAGAAGAATATCCTTGGCAATGATCTCAATAGCCTTTGGGAGCATGTGAAGACTCTTCGAGAGAGAACCGGCGGCAGAGTCGACTTCATCCTCGACAACGCCGGCTTCGAATTGTATTGTGATTGCGTTTACGGTGCCGTTGAATATCTCGCACGCATATATTTTTCACTCACCTATAATTTCTGCAGCCGATTTCCTTCTGCAAAGCGGTCTCGCGAAGCAGATCCGCTTCCATGGTAAAAGGTACCCATGGTTCGTCTCTGACGTGACCAAAAAGGACTGGGAGTGGCTCATGAACACCATGGTGTATGGGCAACTCTTCCCCAACGCTAGCGACGTAGAAATCGAGTCTCTTCGGAGGCTCGGTGCTCGATGGAAGGTATACCCGATTCATCTAATCAGGACCGAACCATGCATCTAATTTATTTTATTCATAGCAATACGAGAAAGAAGGCAAATGGGTGTACGAACAGCACCCTTTCTGGTGTACTGGATACACCTTCTGGGATCTGCATTCAGAAGCCCCCGATTTGTTCCTGCACCTCTCTCGCTCCGATCTGGTTATCTTCAAGGGAGATCTAAACCATCGCAAGCTGACTTACGATTGTGCTGCTCCTGCAAGCACTCCGTTCGACGTCGCCATTGGACCCATGGGCAGCGCATCTGGTGCCCCAGTCATCGCTAGCTTGAGGACTATCAAGAGCGACGTCGTCGTTGGCCTTGGCACTGAGGGTGATGAGACCGCCGAAGCCCTCGACAAAGCCGAGCCTGGCTGGAAGATTAGTGGCAAATACGTGAGTATTATTCTCTCTTTGCACTCCGTCTCTTGATGCTCATTTTTTCCTAGGCCGTTGTACTTGTCTCCGAAGGCAGGCCTGGAGAAAAAGTGCGCTTTGCTTAGAGCTTTGCGTGCCCTCATTGCGATACCTGTGTTACTAGCATTCTATTATTCAGCCTTATCCATATGTACACCACGTCCCATTGTATGTAATATAGAGCAGCTCATCGAGCGAAGTGTCTCCGATCAACCAATATGCCTTATTTTTCTCTATCTTAGTTACCCTTGTGCCCTTCATCTTGAACTTCAAGATAAGCATTCAACATTGATCCAACATATCCATGCGTTCTGCAGTTATCACCAAAAATAGATCGTCTATTAATATCGGAGGTTGTAGAGTTAGAATCTAACCGGCGGAAAATCAGGGAGACGCGTGAGTACAATCAAGATGATATAGATGGTCCTTGTGAGTTCATTAAATGCAGCTTATGGTGTCAATTAGAATCTATCTGAGTGTGGGGAACGTCACAGAGATAGGGCATGCCCGCAAAAATAGGTAGTATGAATAGAAAGTATATAGACAAGATCAATGCCGGTCTTCTCCACCATTCCACTGTCATCTATGCGTTTCTATGGAGGAGAGTAGAGAGCCCCGGAGGGCGAGTCTGGGGGCTCAAAGGAGGGAGGCTGGTTTCCAGAACGACTAGTGGCCTCCGGTGTTTGTTTTGTCTGAAAGATGTTCTTCCATCCCCAAGTAAACTAATCTTATCAAACACTAACGCACGATGAGAAATGACCGCAAAGAATGGACAGTGGCATATGGAGGTTGGAGAGTGTGTGTGCTCATGTGGTGACTTCCTCAACTTACATCCTTGTTTTCGAAGGTAAGGTTGGGTAACGAAAACAGTTCGCGGTCGTATTGAGTCTCCTTTTTGACGGCGAGCTTTTTATGCCTCATTCCTCGGGTTGAGTAGAAGCCGGAGAGAATTAGAGACCTTCTGTATTGCGACTTGAACAAGGCGCTAGATTCTCTAACAATCGCGAATGTTAGTGAGATGAGGACCAAATGACGAGTTCTGATAGTAGGACAGAAGGTTAGGCGGCGTTCTGGGAATCTTGAGAAGATTAATTGAAGGAAGCTCATGGACAGAAGATGGCGCCCTTGAACACACATGCAGTATATTCGACCATATTGTGCAGCATATACACGGGCGCATGGAAACTTGCAATGATGATCCACCAGAGCCTCCTGTTCTTAGAGTGGCACACTTCTTTCCGACATAACAATCTGATAGAGTGGGAGGCTGTTTGCAAATTCAATACTGTTTGACACGGTTTTACCCGCTGCTTAGGTTTACAGAACCAACCTTACTTACCAGGTTCCGAGGCTCCTGTACAGAGAATTTTCAGACCCAGCGCATAATCGCCTCGTCTCTCAGTTCCACGGTATGATAAATATATCTCCAAGTTCGGCGGTCGAATGTAGCAGGTCCATCTTATCTGAATTCATTGTTTGTTCAAACAACTACTAGACCAGAACAGACAGAAATGGAGGTGAGACAGAGCCGAACAATCGCAAGCGAGAGCGCATGACGAAATCACAAAGAAGCGAAAGTATGAGAATGCCTGGACTGAAGACAGCAAGGGGAAGGAGTATTTTTGGAATAACGGTCGATATTTATAGAGCTATGCCATTGACTGGCATGTGGGCCATCGTTTGTTGTGCCGCAAACGAGATGTGTTACTGACGTTGAACAACACTTGAAGATGGTAACAGACGCCTTCGCGGGTGGTAATTGTCAAAACAACATGTTGAGTCCGTAACAGATAGGTCAGACCACGAGCTTCGCCGGCGAGACGAGATGACGCCAGAATAACGCAGGAATAGGTAGCAAATGATCCACGTGTGAGCCAGGAGTGGGTGTGTTCTCAGCGCATTGTACAGGGCTCTTTACAGCGGGTCAAGCTCGCAAAAACGCGATAGAAAGCAAAAGTGGTGCTTCAAGACGAACATGAGAGGGAGAAGCGCAGCAACAGCCTTGGCGTGTGCAATGGTTATTTTTGTCCTTATTAGGAAATTTATTTTTGAACTCAGCCGCAATCCATTTCGGCAGAGCCCTTAACACTCTTTCATCTCAACACCATCCATGTTTTTTGTTCAATTTTGGATCTGAGCGATGTGGCTGCATTCAGCGTACTCTGATCTTCCACCGTATTATTCCAAACATGTCTAGCCAATGTTTGCTGTTTGCAGGAGTCTTTGCTGACCTCGCAGCTCAACTTAGTTGAAGCGCGGTTGGCAGAAACATGTCAACATCGCTGGTACATAAGTAACGGTATTCGATGGTGAGTCAACGTCATTGGTCCATTGACACGGCTATCGGCGTCATAATTGTACCCATTCCGAGGATCTTCTTCCTGGATCCACTGGCGCTCGTCTTCATCTTAATCATCCGATGTTTTCTGCAGTGTAACCACGACCGACTTCCGGTATTCAGTCTATGTCTTCTTCGATTGACTTCACGAAAGATGGCAACGAACTCTCCCTCCTTCGATTCCAATGTTTCTCACATCCAGCTATTCTGCCCGGGACTACACTTACATGGACCACTTGCAAAGAGTCATGGATTTATTTTTGTTATCAAGGCTTCGTGAGAATGTTGTTCGTAGACTCTATCATGGCGTCGCGATTAGTTTGTCTTTTTCGGCAAGAAACAAGGTAAAAAATTCATGCATATGCACAATTATCCCAATTGACCTTGTGATATATCAACGACCATGTTCGAACGATTCGTCCAAATATAGCTTCACATCTCATCCAGATCTATCGTCGTCCAACACAGAACTGTGTCGCGTTGAGTGATTATCAATGTGGTTCCTACTCATGGAATACCATGAATCCTATCCGCCACGCAATATTAGGAAGTTCTGGCGAGGAACACCCACATGGTCCACTGCAACGAACAAACTTATAAAAGGACGGCCAACATTGCCTTTCTCTCCATCGGATCCCTGTATCTCGAGCACTGCCAGTTTCAGCAATCATGTTCCCCACTACTCTATTGACCACCCTTCTCCTCGCTCTCTCTGTCGCTGCTAACCCAGTGTTGGTGGACAGGTCACCCGTGACCCTCCCAATCTCCAGACGCCTCAACCTCACCAGCGTCCACAATCTTGTTCGCCACGATCAGACCAGGGCCAAGACTCTGAAACTCAGAGGCTCCGCCAGGTCTGGCCTCGATGACCGTGCAGTCATCAACGAGGCTGTCGACAACCAGGCCGTTACCTACGTCGCCTCTGTCGGTGTCGGTAGCCCAGCTACCACCTGTAAGTGGCCATGTCTTGAACAGTTTATAGACCCTGAGATTAACCGCCAAATATAGACTCCCTCCTCATTGATACCGGAAGGTATGAGGCTTGGAATTAATCCCGTTTGCATCTTCTTAACTCTTCTTGGTATACAGTTCAAACACTTGGGTTGGAGCTGGCAAGGCTTACGTGAAGACTAGCACCAGTGTCCAGACATCCAACCGGGTGGTAAGCAGCACTGGCATCACTATCTTGATATACGAGCTGCGCTCTGACGGAGGTCGTATTAATATTAGGCTGTCACTTACGGATCAGGTTCCTTCTCTGGTGAGTTCTGCCTACGGTTAGAAGGCAGTGACAGCTTTTAAAAAGTATTATAATCATAGGCACTGAGTTCACTGATACCGTCAACCTTGCCTCCGGGCTCACTTTAACCAAGCAGTCCATCGGTGTCGCCTCCCGGTCCACTGGCTTCGACGGTGTCGATGGTATCCTTGGGTATGTCTTCAGCCCATTGATTAACGGTGTCACTCATACAATGGTCTGCACAGTATTGGTCCAGTTGCCTTGACCGAAGACACTCTTTCTCCTGCTACTTCCTCTCTTATACCCACCGTCACAGACAACGCGTTCTCCCAAGGAATCATCACCTCTAATCTGATCGGTATTTCTTTCGAGCCCACCACAACTGAGGAGATTGTCAACGGAGAGCTTACTTGGGGTAAGTTTCATAGCTGATCATAGTGGAAGCGGGTTAACACTGATATTGCGGGGTAGGTGGAACCGACAGCTCCAAGTTCACTGGATCTATCAGCTTCATGTATGTGCAATCTAAATTTCATTAATCGTTGAAGCCTAATTCCTTAATTTTGACAGTTCCAAGACCACTACCTCGCCTGCCAGCGAGTTCTGGGGTATTAACCAGTCTATCCGCTACGGTGCCTCCAACACCATCCTTGCTACTACCGCTGGTATCGTTGATACCGGTATGCTGAATTCCTGTATATTGAGCCACGCGACACAAGGCTGACTTAGTTTATCTTTTCTAGGAACAACTCTTGTCCTGATCGCCACCAATGCCTTCACTAAGTACAGGACCGCCACAGGAGGTGTTCTCGACAACAACACTGGCCTGCTGCGCCTGACTTCCACCCAGTTCTCGAACCTTCAAAGTCTGTTCTTCATTGCTGGAGGAGTACGCGGTTCTTTTGCACCTTCCCGCCTAATTTCTAATTGTCCGTTCTCCTCTTACAGGCTACTTTCGAGTTGACTGCCAACGCTCAGCTCTTCCCTCGTTCGCTCAACACCGACATAGGTGGAACCGCTGGGTCTATCTACCTGATCGTCAACGATCTCGGATCGAACTCTGGTGAGGGTCTTGACTTCATCAACGGCTACACCTTCCTCGAGCGCTTCTACTCCGTCTTCGATACCGCAAACAAGCGTGTCGGTTTCGCCACCACTCCTTTCACCACCGCCACCACCAACTAAGCACGGAAGCCGGATGTGTACGAGGAGGAGCAACGATGTACAGTACCATATTTTCTCTCGGGTTCGCATGGGATTGGAATACTACATTTGAAAGCTGCATCAACCACAAATAAATTTATTTTATCACTCTCATTTGTTGTAAGTGTGACGATCATCTTTCCGAGATTTACCCAGTCCGAAGGTGGCATGGGAGTACGAATTCCGCTTCCGATGCCTGGGGTATCCCGACTGTGGTGCTACGCAGGGCTTGAGAACTGAAGGGATGTGTTAAGTTTGCACCCTGGGAGGTTCGAACCTTGAAAGAATAGCTAACCAAAATATCTTCTCTTGGTGCGCATGATGATGCAAATTTTCTCCATCGTTACCCATAAATATTTCTCTTTCAATCTGATCCTTGAGGCGGCCATTAGTCCAAGACAAAGGAATCGCAAATGTGTTATATCGCGATAGCAATAATAGTAAGAACAGGATGCCTGACGATTTGAACTCATTGAAAATATCAACTGGCATAAAGAATTTGAGAAGAACTCTCTTGGACATCCAACACTCATCTATCTTGATCAATTGTCTGTATCCTTTGCGACAGTTGTCTAGAACATACGCGTCTGTACTGAACAGATTAATCAGACTGTAACAGTGAGTGCATGATGCCTTCCAACTCAATATACATACTCTAGGTACATGCATGCATGGATCGGAAAAAGCCAGAACGGGAACAGTAACTCCACCTCAGGTTTCGAGTTATAATCAAATGCATACGTGTAAATTTATGTGCGCTGTCCGCATGCTCCACATGAATATATGCATCCCTGTGTGAGCCTCGACGAAGGGGTGGAAAGGATATAACCAAAATTAAGTAGATCTACGACGGGGAAAGAAAAAACTCTTAGCCCGCATGCGGGCTGTCATATCGAGAGCAGAAAGCGCAGCAGCCCTGCACGCGGCGTTCCATTTGTGAATCTTAACATCCCCATGGCCTGCAGGTTCGTGGCAGCTCATGGGTGAGCCCAGAGGCTAGCATGCACCATCTAGCGCAAAACAATTCAATTTTATGTTCATTCGATTCATAAAATGAGTTTCCGAAACTGCGGGATGGGCTCTGGCACACGAGCATTTTCTGCCATTGCAGAATAAGAGGGCTGCTAAGTAGAGAGAGAGAATCCTAAAGAATGCAAAATTGAATCGTGTCCGTAGCGTTATTGCGAAGACAACTGTAAGAAGCATAGTCATGTAGATAACAGCTTCATCCCTCAATCAAGCGCCAGTGTTTGTCACTGCAGTCAAGCAGATTTCCAAAGCACGTATAGCACAGTCTGAGAAAATATCATGTTCTCAAAAATCTTGTACATTTCAGTAGGCATAAGATCTGGAATTGATACTGGAGACTAATGGGCCTGGGTAATTGAGCTCAATGGCCCACACAGGACCTATCGTGGTGACTTGCCCAATAGGCATCAATGGACTGAGGCTCCAAACTCCTTTTCAGCCAAGAATGACATCGGATTTCGACAAGTTGGTGAGGCTGCTGCTGGATGTCGAGCCAATGCGGACGTGCAAGGTTCAACTGTCAGACTCTGCGGAGTGTTGACCACGAAAAAATAAAAACCAAACAAGATGTAGGGGACAGGAAGCAGAAGTATAAACAGCATCCCCACAGAGAGCTAAGTAAGAAAACATAGATCCTTGATTCTGTCGAAGTTACCCCAGATTGCTGTCCAGGATGCAATTTGACTCGTCTTTTGTCACGGACGCAGTTGCATGTGTGGATAGTGCGGGTGTTGAAGGAGCTCTAGACGATGTTTGACTTCGAAGAGACTCGGAGAGATTCCCCAGAACGCGCGAGGTATAGGCATGAGAATCCTTGGAAGATCCATGAAGTGAATGAAAAGAGTGAAACCTGTACAGTTCGAGCTTAAACGATCACGAAAATCGACCCCATTTCAGCCTCCGCATTCAAACTCAATGTTCAACCGCCGCCAATGTCTAATTCTCCTCCAAAACACAACACAAGTACACGTTCCCCATCGCCGCTACTAGTATTGTCCACAAAATCGAGCCGAGAAATGTATTTTACAAAGATTAAGTTCTAATAGATCCTGTCCTGACTCCTCCCCTCGCACTACTAATCTAACTCATCCTCCCAACTTCCAGGTACATTGCTGTTTCTGGTGTTACTACGCGCGTTTGAATTGGGGCTGCGATTACTTGACCGCCCATGAGGCGGGGGCGAGTGCGACGTGGGCGACGCGGGGCCGGAGCTCGAGCGCCGATGCGGGGGCGTGCGGTGGTGTGAGGTCGGCTGCGGCGATCTTGGCCTCGGAGACCTCGTACTCTCCCCTGTCCCTGCCCACGATGGCCGCGTCCACGACCGGGAATGGTGGGGATCATGGCTACTGCTAGCGGCGTTGCTGCTATTGGCTCCGCTGGTATGCGCACTGGTATGGGCGGTGTTGTTATTCTGGTTTGAATGGGCGAGCCCTGAGATGCCGCTAAATATACTGTGGAAGAGACCCCCTGGCTCGGGCCCGCGATTGTTTGGTGCGCCTGTGCTCCCT
>QFFD01006914.1:0-12857 GCA_003314615.1 Pholiota microspora
TCTATCTGTTTCTCGCTCCGACAGAAGTTATAGGAGAACGCAAAGTCGGGGTCCTTCTTCCCAACATTCGTGCACACCGTGCCCGACGCCCTGTCTTGTTTGGGTTCGACCTTGGCACCAGCGACAGAGAGCTAGTATCCAAGATGCCACGCCTCCCAAAACTTGCCGAAGGCCAAACCCGGGAGATTGGATCGAATGTCATGCAAACTTTAGGGAAAATGGTATGAACACTTACAAGAAGTCTGTTCCGCCATTTGGCCAAAGAACAAAATGATGATGGCAACGGGCCACACAAAATAAGGAAATGTGCTCATTCTGTCTTTGGCAGTCTGCACTGCCATCAACAATGAGCTTGTTCCACAGGGAGAGGATCTAGAAAAGATAACTAAGCTAATGGCGGAGGAAGGGTACAAAGCAGGGCCATGATGGTTTTCCATGCAAACTTACTCTTTATAACCATGAAATAAATATGTATGCTATGTTTTTGTGAATATGATTTGTGCAATCCTGAGCTTTCAATATTCCCGTGAGCTCTGGCCTATCGATTCACAACTACCAGTTGAAGTTACTTATTAATATTTGAATAATGAAGTTTAGTCCAAATTCAAAACTGTTCGGGACAGTTTTGGATTAAATATTTTGCTTCTCATCCTTCTCGTCGATCTCTGTCAACCACTATGCATTACACATATCCCCACGCCATTTGAGCTTTACCTGTACAGTATATTGGGACATTCGAAATGAATACATATGCCGCCCCTCATGAGCAAGTGAAGGTGCTCTGAAATGTGCCGATGTTATACTGTCTGACTATCCGAGTGTGTCAAGAAACTCTAGTTTTGAGATCTCCTGTCAATATATTATCGAAGAAATTCTAAACTTCAAAGCCGGCTCTCAAGTTTCAAAATTCCAATGTCTATAAAACAAGATTCAATAATACTAGTATTTAGTCTAAGAGCAACTCCAATTCATTCTGTGAGCACAGTCATTTGCATACATACTACTGTCTACAAGCTATGGCAATGCATCAGTAAGTCTTCAAAAAAAAACTATTCAATAAAAAGAGCAGCAAGATCAAGTTGTACTTACTTTTGATAGAACGCCCCAAAAAGGGCCCAACCGGGAATTGAACCCGGGACCACGCACATCTTAGGCTTCCTTCGGAAGCGGGACTAACCCGAAGCGCGTATCATACTACTAGACCATTAGGCCGATAGATTCAAGTTCGCATTTTGCGCCTATCATATTTTCACATCTACGACCAGGCATTTCAGATGTCAATCTGAACACCCACGATTCCATCCTGGATTCTTGAAGACATTCTTTCGAAAATGGCGCCGAGAACAAAAACATCTACGACTCGTCTACCCCAGAGTCTGCAACAGCAACTCCAAGAATCAGCTGGTAAGCTATCGTTTATGCCAGTACCGTCGGTTTTCTCAATGATAATTAGCCAATGAACATCCACAGAACCAGCGTCATCGGCGTCCTGGTTCGCGAAAGGAGCTTCGAAAACAAGAACGCGCTGGGCAAAAGCAGAAGAAGGCTGAGTACTTCTCGCAAAATCCCAATCACCGAAAACGAGCTGCAGAGGACGAACACCACGAATCGCCTCAGCGCAAAAAAGCTCGTCAAAGTGACTCTGGGAAACAAGAACATTTACCCAAGAAAACGGAGTCCAAACCTGCTCCTCAAGAGAAACAGAGGGCGCATGTAGAACTAAAGTCTAGTCGCCCAACCATTTCCACTGACAACACCACTGCTCCCAAAACCCCTGCAAAAACTTCGGAGCGCACGAAGCGCACGAAGAAACCGATATCTGCAATCCCTAAAGACCCACAGGAAGAAAAGGAAGACTCATATATCGCTTACTTAGAGGCACAGCTGGGAGTAGGAAAGTCTGCTCGAAAGAAGGCGAGCAAAGAGGAAGACGATGGTTTAGATGGTATGTTTTTCGCATGACGTTCTGCCAAACATTTTGTCATTACATTCTTGCCTGGCAGATCTCATGGATTGGGCGGACTCGTTTGTGGCACGTAAAACTCAGGTATGCCAGAGTGATATTCATTGGATCCACCGAATCTTGACAGCTATTTTTAGTATCCTGCTCCAGCCAGTGAAGAGGAAGAGGAAGAGGAAGAGGAAGAGGAAGAAGAAGAAGAAGAAGAAGATTCAATATCGGACGCCTCTGATGATGAATCCGATAGCACGGGCTCTAACTATTTTGATGAAGAGGAATGGGATGGAATCACTGTTGGTGAAGCGGGGTTGGATACCGGTGAAGATAGCGACGAAGGCCCGCGCGAAGAACGCCTGGATGCCACAAGTAAATCTACGACCACAGGTACGTTTTCTGATTGAAGCCACTTACCAGTATACCTAATTTCTATAGGTGCCTATATACCTCCTCATCTGAGGAATGTTCAAAAAGCGGACAACTCAGATTCCGAACAAACTCTGAAGTTAACAAAACAACTGAAGGGTTTACTGAACCGGTAGGTTACTTGAGCCCAATAAATTATCAGTTGACTTACTCCCCATTTCAGCATGAGTGAACAGAACATTGGTTCCATTGTCGACAGTTTCGAGGAGATTTACCGCGAACATCGTCGAAACGGTAAGAATTTGGTGCCTCTCTGTCGACTTGTATAATCCTGACGATGTGCTAGACGTAACTTCTACTCTCACTACTCTCATACTCAACGGAATCTCATCACACTCATCGTTGCTGGATTCGTACGTTGTCTTGTATGCTGCCTTTGTCAGTAGCTTGCACAAGATTGTCGGAATCGAGTTTGGTAAGTTGTTTCTCTAGAATTGCAAAACTCTAACGTGGCTTCTGACGCAGCATCATAGCGGCACACTTCGTGCAAACACTCGTGCTTTCGTACGAACAACATTATACCAAATTATCCTCGACTGCGGACGTTACCGAACTGGAAGGAAAAGAGTGCTCAAATCTGCTGGTCCTGATATCCGAGCTCTATAATTTCCAAGTCATCTCGTCGGTCCTTGTATTCGATGTCATCCGCTCCTTCTTGGCAGGTGACTTGACGGAGTTCAACGTCGAGTTGCTGCTGAAAGTTGTTCGCAGTAAGACTTTTTTCTCCAGCACATATTCCGTGCTTGAAACCATCCTTTGATCGTAGATTCTGGTCAACAGCTGAGACAGGACGATCCCTCAGCATTGAAGGACATTATACAAATCATCCAGAGTCGAGTATCAACAGAAGATGAGGGCATCAGGTTCGTCTTCCATTGTCTTCCTGACCCCTGCCGTGCTCATTGCTTCCCCAGTTCCCGTACCCGTTTCATGATCGAGACTCTTACAAATTTGAAAAACAACAAGCTGAAGAGAAACCTCACGCAGAACCAAGGCAGCGCTGCTGTTGAAAGGCTGAAGAAGTTTCTTTCTGGTCTCAGCAAGTCACGTCACAGTATGTCTACGATTTATTCACTCGAGCTATGCTGTACTTTACTGATAAATATTTTCCAGTACTTGCGCACGAACCACTCCGAGTTTCTCTTGAAGACCTCCATGCAGCAGAAACGAAAGGGAAATGGTGGCTAGTTGGCGCAGTATGGCACGGAGACCCATTGGTTGACAAGCAAGAAGAATTCAGCAAAACTGCCAGTGTCAACGTAGAGAAAGAGGTTGCAACAAACGAATCCACCGATCTCATCAAGCTTGCACGGGCCCAAGGAATGAACACCGATGTTCGTCGCGGTATCTTTGTTGTTTTGATGAGTAGTGATGTATGTCGCAACTATAGATTTTCTATTACCGCTCATCTAAGGATTTATTTTCGAATACCAGGATTACGTCGATGCGTGCGAGAGGCTCTCACAGTTGAACCTAACTGAAGTTCAGCAACGGGAGATTATACGCGTCTTACTGCATTGCTGCGGAAATGTATGTCTCATGTTTTAATTTTCGCGCATAAATTTACGGTTCTACAGGAGAAAGCTTATAATCCATACTATACATTGGTCTGCCAGCAATTATGCCGCACATCCCATGCATATAAAATCACCTTACAATTTAGTCTATGGGATTTTTTGCGCGATCTGGGTGAGAAGAATGTTGGTGGCGCTGCTGTGATAAAGAACATCGATGATTCCGACGATTTCGACATAAAGCACATATCAGAGCAGAGACTCCAAAATGTTGCCAGAGCCTACGCATGGTGGATTTCCAAGGACTGTGTGACTCTTCTAGTATTGAAGGTGAGGTTGGTCAAAATTCGTCTGCGATTATACGTCTAACAACAGCATATGTAGCCTGTGGACTTTACGGCTCTCAAACCTCGAACACGAGATTTCCTGACAGAACTTTTCACGCACATCTTCGTCAATAGTCAACGCTCAACCCCACTCGTCCATATGGACGTCAGCAGCCTGACCTTCACTCGGAATCGAGCTACCGTCGAAGAAATTTTTATCAAAGCTACCCGAGTACAAGCTTTGGCCATGGGACTGGTGTACTCCCTGTCAGCGATGGCCAAGGAAGCATCAGCTGCTGACGGTGACTTTTCGAACTTTCTTCGCTGGGCGATCAGCGTGGCAAAAGACACATTGCGTACTGGTGTAGATCTAGTGTCGATGTCGTAGATTATATTCGACTCAGCTTTTGACGAATGCTACGCTGGAACAACTGCTGCCAGTCTTTCCGCCAAAACTGAAGGTTGGGTGCTGGATTCGAGAGCTGGGCGAGAGCTATAAGTTAGGGACAAATGGAGAGAATCCTTTTGTATCGACTTACTGGTATACCAATCCGGTCTCTTCTGTTGCAAACGCGCCTTTCAGCTCATCCTCGGTAAAATTACATGCTATTTGGGAGCTAGAGAGTCATTGTATGGCATATGCAGATAAATAACGCTCACATGTAATTAGGAAATAACCACCTGGTTTCAGCAATCTTGACACTCGATTGGGATACTTCACTGTTGGGAGGTTTCCTCGATCATCTTTCTCTCCCAAAGCGATCGCATCGTATGTGCCTTTGTCGAGGAGAAGATCCCAGATGTCCCTGCTGTCACCTAATGCAGTTTGAGGTTTTTGAGGATCGTCGTTCAGGAAATCACATTCAGTGAACACGATATCAGAGCCTTCACGAGTTTTGGCGATTTCCTTAGCTAGTCTCACGGCTCCTGCGCTGTAGTCAATCCCATGCAATGTCGAGGCATCGTAGCCTGCATCAAGAAGACCAAATAACAATGTCCCATTCCCGCTCCCGACCTCTAGTATTGAGGCGTTGGCAAATGGTGGCAGGTTCTCAACAGCCCATTCTACCATCTTTTCGACACTTTCCGGGCCAAACCTGTAACAGAGCTCGAGACTCATTCAACAAATGCATTCAACCCGGGATGTATCCTACCAGATTTCTCCTTGGTCCCCGATCTCCTCGAAGTTTTCCAGTTCCTCTTCATACACGCTGTCCCAGCTTCGATGACGACGTTAGACACTACAGAATCTGATATGTTAAGGAAGACTCACTGCTCCTTCGTCCCAAGTTTGGATGGTTCAAATGCGCTCATCGTGGTCAAGATAGAGGAAGAGCAGGGAAGAGCCCGAGATAAGATCAACCGGTCAGAGCAAATTGATCGCAAACATGGATAATTTTAGAACGGCGACATCATCGTCTCCAGCTACGGCGCTTAATTTCCAATCATTCGAATACAACACCCATGTTGAAAACCCCGGATACCTCATACACACATGAATATAGATAGTCGAAAGTCTAATAGATACCGCAATTATCAGGTCTGCCATCAAAACGGGAAGCGGGGTCACTTTAATGGATATCTATCAATTCTGGGATTCAATTATTCTTCCATGGGCAATCCATCTATTAAAGATGAATAGAAAGTCACCGATTCACAATTTTTGACGACATGGCGCCGAGAGTTGAACTCTTGAGTCGATCATGATTTCATGATCATCACTTCTTACATTGTGCTGACTCCGAATGACGACAAATTTTTGCATGCAGGATAGAAGGGCCCGGAAGACAGATGATCTTAGTATTCGTCTAATGAATTTACGTCCTAATTCCTGAAAAACGACAATTTACCGCCAATAGGACCGATGACCTGTGTAACGAGCTAGATAGACACCACTGTGTTCAATCAAGACCCGGAAGCATCTGTTAAGATGTAAAGAACAATTTGAAATATAATCGATGAGAGATTAAACATCTAGACCTACACCACACTATGTTTGGCCTGCGTCGTTATTGTAATCAACACAGGTAAATTTGGCGATGAATATTACCATATAAGAGCTTGTTCTAATTTTAACCTCGCATTTATTACTTTAATGGGACTTGGGAATACGCATTGGGGACAGACAGGATTCATATTGTGCCGAAAAGTACATGAACCAGGCGCGAGGCCTACATGATTCGATTAAATTCCCTTTACTATTTCATATTTGTACACAAGAAACGTATTGTGATCATTTGACTTTCGACCTGCATTGGTCAACATTGGACCCATTGGAAACCAAAAGTCTAGAAAATGTCAGTAGTCTACGATAATATAGACACATTCACAATTACCTGCGTGAGCGCAGTGTCAATCTGAAATGTTGTCTCAGCATACTATTCCGAAGCTCAGAACAATTTGTGACGGACCGAGTCAGTGGCAATATAGCCGCTTCCCCTAGTGTTCTGGGCGTTGCTGGCGCGAAGGTCGCTGACGATGTTGAGTACAGCACTGACTCCACACGGGGAGGTCACAGTAGACACAAGGTCGAAAGAGTCACGATAAGTGTAGTCGTCACCTATTTATTTGGATTAGAAAACAATGAGCAGATAGATATGGGCAGTCCTTACCCTCAACAGGACCAACAAGATCAGAGTGCGCGGTAGCTGTTATTATATTTTAGCAAGCAAATTGTGAAACGGTGATAGATTGGAGAACCTTGTTGAACCTGTCCTTGAACTAAAGGGTGAAAGATGAGTGAGATCAACATGTATCCAACCTGTAAATTTCCTTACAGTAGTAAATGGACTGCTGGGAAGCCGTGACCTTGGAGTCGAGCTGATAGTAGCCACGCTAAATTAATAACCGCTTAGTTAGTTTCTTTCTGATCCTCGCATCCTCGGATTACGTCGACTTACATAGTCGATTGTGGCGATACCGAAGGAGAAGCCCCCCGGGACTTGTACACCAAGAGTAAGCTGACAATTCTTGCGATTTGCGCTGATGGGAATTCCGGGACCAACTTCAGCATAATATTGGCTGAAGGTGACGGTCACCGCGGTCTTCGCCTCTGTGGAAGGCACAATATCATTGTTAGCGAAGGACTGTTGACGGACAAATTTGCTCACCGTTGAGAAGATAATAGGTGGAACCAGGTGGACAGCCTGATCCATTGACACCAAGGCTCGTACTATATACCATAATAAGTTGACGGCGAGCAAGAAACAGGCACATTTACGACGAATTAAACTTACATATTGAAGCCCGGAGGAGGGTCAGTAATAACAGGAAGGCTGCCAGCTGGAGTGGATCCTCTCTGTGGCATGCCAAAGGCAGACAACGTCAGAGCAGTGATGATAGTAGCTGAGCATATATTCTTGAACATCTTGGGAAATCCGAGAGGCTCTGAGATGAAGCGAACCTGTTAAGACCCGTGCAATTTATGGAAAGAGTACAGAGCACAAATTTGCATACCAATTTTGTGAATCCACGATCGAAAGGATTGCGTTCCTTCCATAAAGTGATATTTTTATCCGAGCCCATACCGCCTGCTTCCATATCCTGAAAGAAGCGCTCGTCAGAACAAGAGCCAAGATGGTGGCGTTCCGAGCATCAATCTTGCCCACTTCCCATGTTCCTCTACTTTAGAGGAACAAGTCATCATCGACTTCGATAATTCCGCTAGGTAAACGTTTCGCTCCAGTCGACACCGAATGTTTATGAAGTACCTATAATACACAGTCGAGCTCAGTTTGCTTTCAGATAACTTCCAGGACCTGAAGAATGCAAGCATACGTACAAGAGTCTAGTCTTTCAAGCTCGAATTCTTCAATTTGTTGTGCTTTCGTAAATACTTGGCGCTTCGAACGGCTCATTCTCGAGTCTTATAGCCTAGTAACACAATGGAGTTTTCACAGAATATTCCCGTTTTATATGCCAAAGGGTGAGCGTGCGGAACACAGGATTACAGTTATACAGCCCGTAATTGCAGACGCCGACTTTATTGCGCAGAGGCTGGAACACATTCAACACAATTCCATCGAACAACATCTTCGTTTCATCATCTGACAAGACCTTCAGCATCTTCTATCGGTTTTATGGTGGCCCTCTCTCACCTTGAATGCAGATGAGAAAAGCCGAATATTTCAACGATATTGAGTTCATGTCCACAGAATTGCCGACCAAGGATATCGATGTAATAGTCTCGTATGTTTTGTTCAAAGATAGAGGAAATATAGCGGCGCAAGTAGGCGGTCATTCGCTCAGGTGTGCTCCGGAATGTAGTCGTCAATTCATTGCTGCTGGAGAATTGTGCTTCTGAAGTCGAGGCGTCTCAATACCGCGTGGTGATATTCTCGGAGTCATTGACTTGCGACACTCTTAAAATAACATATACTGGGGGCCACGATTTGTCCTCGTCCTCGTTTCTCTGGAAATGGCTTTGATGACTTGCCTTTCGCTCGCGTTAGTGAGCACTGTTTGCATTGTTGGCGCTGCAGCTCAAGACTATTCCATGTACGTCAGCCATGCGAAAATCAGCTAACAACCAGGCAACTTGCTACCTTTAGAAATGGATACATCGCTTCTGGAACAGGATGCAGCCCATCAACACTGTCTTCAAACATCACATGTAATTATTTTCAACTCACACGTCGGTCCAATGGGCGCTTATTTTGTTCTTCGCAGCTGGCGGAAAGAATATCGCCCTGAACTATGACAGTTTCACCGCCTATGCTGGACCGGGCTATTCCTACGATGATAGTCGCAAAAATTGTCAACTGACTTTGAGCGTTAGGTGAGTCTTAGCATCTACTATTCCGTTGCTAATGGCTGAATGGCATCCATTGTTAGGGTGCCGTGGGGCTATCAGTTCGCGTTGGACAAATTTAGTCATGTCAGTGGGCCAAATTTTGAATCCATGACAGTCATTGACGTTGACATTTCGTGTCGATCAGGATGCATCGTATGCGATTGGCTCATATGTCACTGGCTCCTTCAAAACGACCTATTATTGTGAGTGGTGTTGGTCCATCTTAGCAAGGACTAAACTCACTATCTGGTTTGTTTCGATCAGTCCAAGCTACGCTGAATGAAGCCCACGGCGATGGCACCATCTCGGGACCAGCAAAGTTCGGTAGGTCAAAGCTAGACCAACATGGATCCCAACTGACACTTTCTAGACAACGCTTTGACAGGCTCTTTCAGCCCTCTCATCTGGAGTCCCTGCGGACAAAATGCAGTGGTGGGAATTAACACTGAAGTGCGTGTCGACAACGGCAACAATAACTCCGCCTACGGTAGTTTGACGATTCGCAATACAACAGTGAGTTTTGTCGAGCCTTTCCGCCATGCTTCTTATCCTGAAAACCCTAGTGGGACACTTTTGTATGGAGAATATGCTGAGACGCTGGCCATCATGATACATGATTCGCCATAACCGCAGGGACAGCGAATTAAAGGCATCTTCGTTCGCGGTTGAGGTTGACCCTACGATCAAAAAGTTACTGCGTGTAAAGCGTAGGAATGAATAAAAGAATCTACTGCTCCTTAGGTAGACCTGAGCAAGAGGTTATAATCTGTCGTGGAAAATTAAATAACTCAGTTGGTTTCTGGTGCGATTTCGGAACATGCCACCTTAATCCACTTCAAAGGCCTATGGGTATCGAGGAATATTTGCATACATTGAGCGAATCAATTGTCCTGGTAAGTCTATACCTGCACCGATGTCAACATGCCGATACATATTTCCCCACAGATGTGATCAAGGTCGCAATGTTTCGTCACAAGAATTGCAAGCGGCACGGAGGAGTTGACCGATTATAAGCAACTATAGAAGAGCCGACTTCAGGAAGATGGTCATCGAGGCTGGAAGTTCTACGTCTGCGTTCACAAGACCTGACACTGGGGTGGGTCGTGAGCCTGTCAGGGAACTGACGACCGAGGAGTGTATCGGTAATCAAAAGAACACAGCAGAGTCAACTGCATACCGGAGACCATACTGTTGTGGGCGTCATGACGTGAAATTGAACGCGTGTGCTTGGCAATTTCGTCTCGGCGACAGACTCTTCGACCATAGAACAATTTTCTTGGTTGGTGTGAGGGAAAGATGGGAAGAGGGGGTAGTATTAGATTGATAGAACATATACAGAGAGAAATTCATTGACGATGGTCGTAGAAATTAAGGATGAATAGTGGTAGAGTGTGGGCAAACTCAATAAGAATACACAGGGCGTAATATGAACTGCAAGGCCGTCAACAAAGATATGCATGGGAAGGCAAGTTCACTCACTGGGTGGAAGAGGTCATCACCGACCCTTTCCGTCTGTTTTATCCAGCAAATCCTTAGCCTCATTGATTTTGCTCGCAAGATATGGAGAACCTCCACGGTCGGGATGATTCGCAAGCATAATCTGCCTATGTGCATCCTTGAGTTGAGTACGTAGCTTCGGACCATCCCTGCGTATAATGTTAGTTGAAGTCTAGGAGAATAGAACGAGACTTACTTGAGTCCGAGAATTTGAATTGCTTCTTTTCGATCCATCTTCGCCCTGAATCCACCTTTAGCGAACTGCTCCGCCGCACCCTTTCCGATGAAAAGACCGTTTTTGAGAAGTGATCTTCCAAGAATTGCTGCCGCTATGGCTCCAACGCCAACAATTACTGGGGTGGCCATGAGAAGAAAGGTAGGGATGAATAAGGGATGAATGAGATTGGAATTAAGTAAATGTTGGGTGGTAAAGTGACTGTGCCGAGTGTGACTATGTGACATACCAGTGACGCGTAAACAAAATGTTATTTCCTTTCACTGACTTTCACTAACTTTCCATTGACTTCCGTTCCCCTCGACACGCCCTTGACGCGATTCCTCATTCATATAATCTATAAGATGTATCAAATTCTTAGCCAAGGCTCTTTCGAGCCTGATGAAGCATGCCGCTCTAATATTGGACGACACAGGCTTGCGGGCACAAGGTGGCATCCGACCTCTGATTACTATATGCTTCATTCAACTCTAAGGAGCTGGAGCAAGGATCAATCCCCATAATACGTCTACAGCATTTTGATCGCGTTTCGCAGCTACGTGTTTGTGTGCGGTCAAAATAGGCGCTCGTGCATCGTGTCTTTGTTTTGAACGGCTTGACGTCTACTTAAGCAACATGTCGTGGGCCTCTTGTCCTCAAACCATACGCCTCTTCATAACGTCCTCTCTATCCCAAAATGCCGTTGTTCAATTTCCAACAAAATATCTTTCTAGCAAACCAAACTTCCCAGATTTCTGGTCAATCCTGTCTCGAAGCAGAGGTCACAAAATATCTGCCGAAATTTCTTCTATCGGTCGACGAGGGTGCTGGAATTGGTCTAGCTCCAGTCTATGACCCTGGCTGTAAATTGAAGCAGCTGGCTATCTCTTCACTATCCCAGGTTCTGGTCGTGACTGTAGGTTCGAAGTCGAAGAAAAAAACAAAGAATACAAAGAACAAAACGTCGGAATTACAGGACCTCCTGTGCAGACCGGAGCTTACCAAATATGCGTTCGAGATGGACAAGCTCGCGACTTCGCTATTCTCGGACTGCGGTGTGCACATTGTTGCCGCGAAAGACCTTCTATCTGTGTCCACCAATGATAGGCAATCACAGGAAGCCCGACTATGTGCTCTTGGTGGGCGCAGCATTCTTGTGAAGGCTGCGGTGGAACAATGTTTTCTGCACGAAGAAACTGCACTTAACGACCTCAAAACAGCCGCCTTGCAAGCTTGGGCTGCACTTAACTCTGCCTCTCTCCCAAGCATGCGTCCGAAGATTGAGAAGGTACCTTCAATCAATACCCTCAAATTGGATCAGCAGGTATGGATTACAAGCAGTAGCGTGTTCGAGATGCACTGCTTATTGTGTTCTTCGACTCAAGGTACTCGAATTCGCATCGAAAGCTATCCGCGATGCAAGTCGCCTGGACGCACTCAAGCCCACTCGAACCCAGAACGACGTTGACAAAAAAGGTATACTTCAAACAGGCGGCAACTTTGCAGTCAACTCCGAGAGATTTAAGACTCGGGTCATGCAGAATAGCAGCAGCCAGGTTCGTAAAATCATCATCGCTTTTGAGTCCATGAATTCTTATAGCATTTTAGACACTCAAGATCAAGACTACTACTCCTGGCGGCGGGATCAAAGTCTCTATTGGTCGGACTACAGAGGTTGCTGGTCCAGTTGTGACCGTCAAATTACTAAGCGGCGATAAACCTACCACAGTCATTAAATCTGTGGAAACGATAGGGAAGGATCTTCCAAACAGCGCGGAGGCTTTTAGATCTTGGATTCTTCTCAACGCACTCCAAGGCATTTTCGACTTTTCGAATCATTTCATATCGCATATATGGTTCGGAAAAACAATGCCCTCAATACCCAGTGATAAACGTGGGTCGGCTGCACCGTTCTATTCACCGTCGGAACGCAGTCTCAACACATCCCAAATGAAAGCTGTCCGAGCAATTTTGTCGATCGAAGACAACAGACAAATGGTACTTATACATGGTCCTCCGGGTACAGGAAAGACGACAGTCATCGCAGCTGCCGTCACCAGTGTTATGGCGTCTCCGGATACGTCGAAGACCGTTTGGCTTGTCGCGCAATCTAACGTCGCTGTGAAGAACA